>WBZZ01001510.1:45000-50000 GCA_019918135.1 Paulinella micropora
GCTGCCTACTGCTTGCTCTGCAACTTTCCCTCTTTCTACACAATCAAGCTAATAGAAACACACACACACATAAACAACACACACACACACACTCATACATGTTTGCTGTTTGCTCTCCACTACTGCCTACTCTGTTCACTTTCTATTCAAACGGATAGAAAATACACATAGATAAACACATACACACACACACACGCACACCACACATATATATACTCATACATGTTGGCTTGTTTCCACTGCAACTTCACTTTCAGAGGGATGGGTTGGATAGAGAGAGAAGGGTGTGTGTATGTGTGGGGGGGGGGACGGGGTTGGACAAAGAGAGAAGGGTGTGTGTATGTGTGTGTCTGTGTGTGTGGGGGGGGGGGGGGGGGGGGGGTGGGGGGGGACGGGGTTGGACAAAGAGAGAAGGGTGTATGTGTGTATGTGTGTGTGTGTGTGCGTGTGTGTGTGTGTGTGGGGGGGGGGGGGGGGGGGGGGGGGGGGGGGGGGGGGCGGCGTTGGACAAAGAGAGCAGGGTGTATGTGTGTGTGTGTGTGGGGGGGGGGGGGGGGGGGGGGGCGGGGTTGGACAAAGAGAGAAGGGTGTATGTGTGTGTGTGTGTGTGTGGGGGGGGGGGGGGGGGGGGGGGGGGGGGGGGGGGGGGGGGGGGAGGCGCGTTGATCCCAAGGAAGCGATGGCTGCAAGCAGAAATGATGTGTTGCATGTTTATGTGTATGTGTATGTGTATTTGTGTGTGGAGAGGGAAGATTCAGAGCAAGAAGTGTACATGTATGAGTATATGTGTGTGTATTTATCTATGTGTGTTTATCTATGTGTGTTTGTATCGCTCTTGGGCGCGGTACCATTCATTCATCATACATATATACATACATACATACATACATACATACATACATACATACATACCTTTTTCTTCTTCTTCTTGCTGTTGATCCCTCGGGGCAGTGGCCTACATAATTAGTTATATATATTATGCGGCTAGCCACAAATTTGACGTTTTGCGGCTACGAGCCGGAGCCGGGCCGGCGAGCCCGCAAAACACGTCAAATTTGGCGCGCCGCGTATGTAGTTTTACCGGTAACCTGACTCCATTTTGTAAAAGTGGCGGATAAACATATAACAAGCATTGTGTAGAAATAGATGCATGATTAAATATATGAAGGAATGAAGAAGTGAGTGAGTGAGTAGGTGAGTGAGTGAGCGAGTGAGCGAGTGAGCGAGTGAGTAAGTGAGTAAGTGAGTAAGTAAGTGAGTAAGTAAGTGAGTATAGATAGATGGATAGATAGATAGATATGTTTAATCTATGGGCGTGGATATATATATAGATAGATAGATAGATAGATAGATAGATAGATAGATAGATAGATAAATAGATAGATAGGTAAGTAGGTAGGTAGTTAGGTAGTTAGATAGATACCTTGGCAGCAGGGAGGGGAAGCAGGCGCTACAGGGCCAATTTTAGATAAATAGATAGATAGATAGATAGATAGATAGGTAGATAGATAGATAGATAGGGAAGTAGGTAGGTAGTTAGGTAGATAGATAGATTACCTTGACAGCAGAGGGAGAAGCAGGTGCAACCCCAGTTTGAGCACTGCAAACACATATGCATAGACACATACTATCTATCCTATCTATCTCATCTATCTATCTACCCATCCATCTATCTATCTATCTATCTATCTATCTATCTATCTATCTATCTATCTATCTATCTATCTATCTATCTATCTCTGCAAGGGGCGCTTATGGAACGAGCCCTGGCCCCGCCTGGTACTAGGGAGATTTGGTATTGTCTGTATCGTCCCTTCCGTGCAAACAGCACGGCTTAGCTGGGCATCGGGTTAATACGTTACCCACAGACTTCCTGGTTGACGAAATCAGAAGCTCCTTTTTTCTGACATTAGTCGATATTTCATCAGTTGATCTCATCACTTACTCCACGGAGTGAACCAAGGCCACTTGAGGTGTCACTGACTCTCCCTTGGGCTTGGTTTTTTGAAATGGGTACCATCTGTCGACAGACAGAGAATTAGGGGATGGTGTGGGTGTGCTGGGCCCGTGGTGGGGTGCCTTATGTGTGCCTAGCCATACGCCTATGAGTCACATGCCGAAATAGCGACGGGAAGCACAATCCTGTTCCCTCAGGGTGCCCTTTCTCGCTTGTTGAGCCCGGAATAAAACCCACAGTGCTCTGTCGGTTTATACTAGACTGTCGACAGTCTCGAAACTCCATCTGCTTACTGGGTCCTCTGTAATGGAGGTGGGAGCTCGTTCTGCAAGGGGCGCTTATGGAACGAGCCCTGGCCCCGCCTGGTACTAGGGAGCTTTGGTATCGCCTGTATCAGTCCCTTCCGTGCAAACATCACGGCTTAGCTGGGCATCGGGTTAATACTTTACCCACAGACTTCCTGGTTGACGAAATCAGAAGCTCCTTTTTTCTGACATTAGTCGATATCTCATCTATCTATCTATCTATCTATCTATCTATCTATCTATCTATCTATCTATCTATCTATCTATCTATCTATCTATCTATCTATCTATCTATCTAATTATCTACCTAACTACCTAACTACCTGTCTACCTATCTACCTATCTATTTATCTATCTATCTATCTATCTATCTATCTATCTATCTATCTATCTCTATATATCTATCTATCTATCCAATCTATCCAATCTATCCACTCTATCTATCTACTCTCTCTCTCTCTCTCTCTCTCTCTCTTCCCCATTCCCCCCTCTCCCTCTCCCTCTCCTCCCTCCCCCCCCCCCCCCTCTCTCTCCCTACCTTCCTGGAGTCTTCTGCTTGCCTCGCAGTGGTGTACCCCAACTCGCTCCTACATATATATTTATACATACATGAACAAGACAAAACAAAACAAAACAAAACAAAAACACAAGTATAAAAGAAACAGGAGCGAAGACAAGTAATAATAATAATAATAATAATAATAATATAATAATAATAATAATAATAATAATAATAATAATGATAGGCTTCCTCAGACTATAGCATCAGATCCAGATCCTGGACATGTGCCTCCATTAATAATAATGATAATGATAATAATAATAATAATAATAATAATAATAATAATAATAATAATAATAGTAATAATAGTAATAATAATAATAATAATAATAATAATAATAATAATAATAATAATAGTGCTTCTCTCAATGGCTGATGCAAATCTGCACATGCGCCTCCATCGTCTCACCCGTGAGGGGAGTACGAAGAATTGACGATAGGCTCTAATGACACCCCCGCACGGGCAGTTCCAACACTTCCAGACGGACCGGTATGTTCAATGAAAATACTGGTGGCACCGACGGGAATCGAACTGGCGACAGGGCCCAGATGGTAGAACTTGACCACTGGGCTTTCACGGTGTCCATAATAATAATAATAATAATAATAATAATAATAATAATAATAATAATAATAATAATAATAATAACAATAATAATAATCATAATAACAATAACAATAATAATAATAATAATAATAATAATAATAATAATAATCATAGTTCGTGGTGACCATCGCGTAAGGTTTCTACCACGCCCAGATAAGTGAGGTCAGCGCGATTAGACATGTAAGCTAAGCTAGTGAGCATGCGATCGTCCGCGACCTGAAGCAAATCGATAGATAGATAGGTAGAGATAGAAAAGCTAAGATGACAATTTTTCGGGAGTTGTCCAGTAACTGTGGACGCTTCCCCGGGAACCGCTGTTTGTGTGTATGTTTAGATTAGCCTGCTTAGACATGTAAGCTAAGCTCGTGAGCAAGCGATCGTCCGAGCACCTGAACCGAGATATGTTTGGTCTATCAGCTCTGCATATCCGAAGACATAGGCATCCATGAACCAATAATATACGTAGAGATAGAAAAGCTAAGATGGCAATTTTTCGGGAAGTTGTCCAGTAAGTTGTGGACGCTTCCCCGGGAACCCCGCTGTTTTTTTGTCTATGTTTAATAGATGCATACACGGGTATGTCCAGATAGGCGAGGTCGGCCTCGGCTAGGTCCGTTCTACACCACCACCTCAGATTTTCCTGGTTCAGTGTGGAAGTGGCACCTCAGGCCAGGCTTTTCAGGGAAGAAAACCGGAAAGTGGCACCAGAAGCCCGGACTTCTGGGTGTTCTAGAATGACGGTTAGACATACGGGGTAGACTAGGGAGCAAACGATCGTCCATCGCCTGATAGGTAGATAGAACGAAAGAAAGAAAGAAAGAAAGAAAGATAGAAAGAAAGAAAGAAAGATAGATAGATAGATAGATAGATAAACAGATAGATAGAAAGAAAGAAAGAGAGAGAGAGAACGAAAGAAAGATAGATAGATAGAAATATGGAAAGATAGAAAGATATGTTTGATCTATCAGCTCTACATATCCGAAGACATACATAAGATAGAAAGATAGAAAAATAGAAAGATAGAAAGGTAGAAAGGTAGAAAGGTAGAGAGATAGAGAGATAGAGAGATAGAGAGATAGAGAGATAGGAAGTTGGGTGCATAGATTCATAGATTGATAGATAGATCGTTGGATAGAAAGATAACGAGATAGAGAGATAGAGAAATAGAAAGATAGAAAGATTGAAGGGTAGATCGTTGGATAGCTTTGACCTGCTAGTCATCGTGTAAGGATAGAAAAATAGAAAGATAGAAACTTAGAAAGGTAGAGAGAATAGAGAGATAGAGAGATAGAGAGATAGAAGGGTAGATCGTTGGATAGCTTTGACCTCCTCGTCATCGTGTAAGGATAGAAAGATAGAAAGATAGAAAGGTAGAGAGATAGAGAGATAGAGAGAAAGATAGGAAGTTGGGTGGATAGATTCATAGATATATGGATAGATCGTTGGATAGCGTTCACCTCGTCTTCATCGTCTAAGGATGAGGGCGCCAACAGACATCGCACTACCATCAGACATAGGAGAGGACCTAAGAGATAGATAGATAGATAGATAGATAGATAGATAGATGGA
>WBZZ01001511.1:0-2500 GCA_019918135.1 Paulinella micropora
TATGTTTATTTTTACGTTTATGTTCATGTGTATGTTTATCTTCATGCTTATATTTTCATGTTTATCTTTGTGTTTGTCTTTGTGTTTGTCTTTGTGTTTGTCCGTGTGTTTGTCCGTGTGTTTGTCCGTGTGTTTGTCTTGTGTTTGTCTTTGTGTTTATGTTTATGTTTTTGTTTATGTTTATGAAATGTTTATTTTATTTTATGTTTATGCTTATGTTTGTGATTATGTTTATGTTTATATTTATGTTTATGTTTACGTTACGTTACGTTACGTTACGTACGCACGTAGTACGCAACGTACGTACGTACCTACGTACGTACGTATGTATGTATGTATGTATGTAATGTATGTATGTATGTATGTTATGTTATGTATGTTATGTTATGTATGTATGTATGTATGTATGTATGTATGTAATGTATGTAATGTGTATGTATGTATGTATGTATGTATGTAATGTATGTAATGTATGTATGTATGTACGTACGTATGTATGTATGTGTGCATGTGTATATGCGTGTACGTGTGTGTGTGTGTGTGTGTGTGTGTGTGTATGTAAAATTATGTTGATGTACATTTTGGTCTTGTACCTAGGACCGGAAGTGTCGGCCTCAGAAGACGGAGTTTAATGCAAAGGAGGTCTCTCGTCTACTGTGGCTGATTTGCCTGAAATTTCAAAAAAAAATCCGGAAATATATCCATATTATAGCAAGTTTTTCAGCTATATCAATGCCATTCAAGGTGGCCCTACTAAGTAATAGAATAGATAATACGAACATGTCTGATTACAAGAGTTGGAGTTGAATGCTAAGAAAATCTCTCGTATGCCTTACTACAGAATAGAATTGAGTATATGCATGCATGTATGTATGCATCTATGCGTGGATATATGTATACAAGCATACACACATATATACGCGATTGATATATGGTCCAGACACATACACACATGCACACACATACACACAGAATTTCATGCATGCATGCATGTGTACTTACATAAACACATGCTTAATCCAGGTTTTACTGTGGAGATGGAAAAACATATACATATACATATACATACATACATACATACATACATACATACATACATACATACATGCATACATGCATACATACATACATACATACATACACATACATACATACATACATGCATGCACGCATGCATGTTGCAGGGTCTGCTGTGGCGGTGGAAGTGCGCCGCGTCCCGCAATTGTGAATACAAGCTTCGTTTCTATCAGGTGAGCTGTTTGCTAGAAAATACATACACACCAGCATACATTCATGAATACATAAATACACATTGGCAAATAGTTGGAATGCGGCGTATAGCGAACATGACAGCAAAAGGTGTCCACGAAAGTGAGTATATGTGAGTGTGTCTATGCATGTATGTATGTATGTATGTATGTATGCATGTATGTATGTATGTGTGTGTGTGTGTGTGCGTGTGAGTGTGTGCCTTTGAGAGAGAGAGAGAGAGAGAGAGAGAGAGGAGAGAGAATGTGTTTGTGAGGCGGCCTTGTGCCTTGTGAAGTATGTACGAGTGCAGCGGCATGACATGTTGATTGTTTGGTGCGTGTGCGCACACAGCGGCTGGACGGGAAAACTGGCCAGCACTCGCTTCTGGCCAAGGTGGACTCGCGCTTCGAGCAGCACAAATGTGCAGAGGTCTCTCTCTCTCTCTCTCTCTCTCTCTCTCTCTCTCTCTCTCTCTCTCCATATATATCCACACACACACAACACACACACACAACACAACACAACACACACAATACAATACAATACAATACAATACAATACAATACAACGCAACACAACACAACACAACAACACAACACACACACACATACACACACACACACGCACACACACACACACACACAACACGTGGTAAGGTGCGTGTGTACTTGGTGTTTTGCAGCTTGGCGATTCCGGTTCCTCCCATCGCGCTTCCTCCTCCTCCTCGGGGCCCCGCCAGTCCGCGCCTTCCCTCCTCTCTCGCGCGGTTCCTAGCTCCAACGCCAGCCAAGGCAGCCAGGGCAGTGAGAGCAGCCATAGTAACGGCTACAAGCGTGGCTACAGCAGTTCCAACAGCGAAGGCTCCCACAGCTCGCCGCCGCCCCCGAGCATGGGCTTCAAGCACAGCCCGCCGCACCCTTCCACGCAATTCGACGGCGCGGACTCACCCCCTCCTCACAGCGGCGGGCAAGACTCACACTGGCGGCATAATGGCCAGTCTGGCCATGATCCGCTGGGTCATGATGACGGGGCTGCTGGACATGGGCAATGGGCACCATACGGCAGCGCTGGCGAAGGTTATCCACTGCCCGACCGCATAGCTTCACCTAATACGCCTGAAGAAGATGTGCTTTCTCCCTCCTCCAACACCACGTACTCATCCCCTGTCTATGGCGGGGTGATCTCTCCTCATGAGCTCGTGATGGACGTGGAGGAGAGAGACGAGGACGCGGCCGGCAAACCATTTTTG
>WBZZ01001511.1:20000-40000 GCA_019918135.1 Paulinella micropora
CCCGGACAACGTCCCCGGCTCCATACGCTACGTGACGATTCCGGCACCAGCGGCCACGGCGGCTCCTACCATGTGCCCACCTCGCCCCCCGCTGGCAGGAGCAACGACTACAACTACGACTACGACTACGACTACGGCTACAGCTACGGCAGCGACGATGCCTCCGGCTACGGCGGCAGCATCGTCATCGCGCTTCATGGCGGCCCCCGCTCCGGTAAGGTTCCCCCCAACAGGCTCCCAACGCTTTGGTGGCCCCATCACAGCCTTCCCAGGTCGATCCTCTCGCCCTTCAGGAAGTAGTCTGGGCCCCATAGGCGGGTCAGAGGCACAGCGTTCCCTGTTTTCCCGACCGAGACCGGCTTCTGACGGGGCGTTTTCCCCACTAGCATCAGGGTATGGTTCATCCCCGAACCCGAGGTTTCCTCAACGGAGCCCAAGCCTCCCGGGATCATTCGCCTCCCCTCCGGACTCCCGGTACGAAGACAGCGGCGCTTTTCGTCTCCCCATACGGAAGGGTAGTTGAGGAGGAAGAAGAGTCGAGTGGCCGGCCTTTGTTCTCTTTCTCTCCCGAGCGAAGGGCAGAGCCGGCCGACGGTGACAGCCTCACACTATCCCCCCGAGTCGGGCAGTCCTCAAGCCGACCCCGTTCTGCCCCTCCACGTATCGTGACTTTCTCCACAGTTAGGCAACCGCCCCCGCCAGCTGGTGGGAGCGACGAAGATGGAGAGACCGGGACGGCGGTCGCGGAACCCTCAGCCTCCGCAGCGGTCACGCCAGAGGTAGCCGGAACGACTTTAGCCGGCCCAGCTGCCCCGACAATCGAAGTGGAGGTGGACAACGTCTGGGAGCAGAGTGACAGCCAGTGCATCCACTTGTTAGTGGCGAGCAGCCTCGTCGAGTAGTTCCGAGCCGTCACGTACCCGGAATGGTATACGCTTTAGTGGCAGCACCGTCCTTATGATGGTGGCGCCATTTGATCATGAGTCGGCTACCGAACGACGACAAGGCCGCCTGAGGGAAATCAAAAGGCTCAAGTTCGACCACGTATCATTAGGATACACCTTGCGCCTGTTTCTTTCAAATCTTTCCCTTTTTATGACCCAGTCTGAGGCCGAGATCTTCCTCAACGCGTGGTCGGCAAAACTTCTTCCAAAGACTCCTACATGAAGTCTCTGCAGCTCTTGCCATGGATCTGGCTGGACTACCGAGTAGACTCACGATGGAAAATCGACATCGTCTACGACGTCACCAAGCTTTTCGGCCCGAGTTACAGAAATGACATGAAGAGACGGTCGAAAGAAAACCTGGCCACTTATATCACGCGTTTACAGAAGCTCTTCAGGCAGCTGCAGAACGAAGGCCTTGTGGCCGAGGAAACCCATAAGTATGAGGTAGCCCGGCGATGTGTCTCCCCTACGGAGATACAGCACATAGAGGCCCTGCAGATAGAAAGGAAGAAGCGGGGTATTGCTCCGACACGCAAGTTGGAGGAGATGAGGTACCTCATCCTCAAGGCTAATCCACGTACCTTGACGGATTGGGACCCCAAGATGATCCTGACGGCACCGGATTCCGACTACGGCCGGCGCCCTCCTCGTAAGAAGAGGGCCAAGGAGAGCACGAGGAAGCCAAGAACCAAGTGGCCCCGCGACATCCCCTCGGGTAGTCAGCTGCAGGGCGAGGCAAGCTCCGGCGTCCCATCAGCAGAACAAGCCGAAGTCTGGCCCGGGCCCGGACCAACGCAAGGGCTCTGCGCCTTCGAGTTCTTCCGGCGGGCGTACAACCAAGACTGCACGCTTCTCTGGGGCCAACGCGATCAAGATCGCCAAGCCGGGCCGGTGGCGCCAAGGAGAACCGCGCGCCACACAACAAGAGCTCCGAGCCCTGCGCCTACTGTCAACACTTCGGCAAGGTAGAAAAACCAAATCATACATTCGAGGTATGTAGGACACGCACGCGCGATCTGGAGAAGGGGCTCAACTCGCATTGGTGCCCCCCGCGGGCCGGGAAGCAACGCTCCGGCCCCGGACAGAAGGATCGTCGCGGAAAAGACCGCAACGAACGCAAGGATGCCCCTATGGCGGCGGTGATGGCTGCTCAAGCGACGGTAGACGACCCTAGCCAGGTAAGCACCCATAATATATTGGACGACGGGACTGACACGGCTCTTGAATGCCGTTATGTCGCTCCCGTGTACCATCCCACTCGATGTCTATGCTTCGAACATTGGCTGGATCACAATGTCAATCGCCCCCTTCTCCGGGACAGCTGCGCTTCCGACCACACTCCCCTCAGCATGAGCCGGAGATGTGCAGGACGCAGTGACAACCCACGGAGCCGTATCCAAATCCTATCAAACCCCATATTGTGGCCAGCTAATGTTACCTCATGACAGGGAACACCCGATTAGCGGTCTAGACTGGCTCTCTATGAACATGACTTCTGACCCAGGTATTTTACGCGTCACACCAGATGACATCACAGGCCTGTTCCCAGACCCCGTTTTTATGCTTTCAGAGCAATTATGCCGACAATACCTAGACTAACAGAAGGAAAAGAAGGCCGAACCACCTAAACCCAAGTTCGGCCCGGATACTGTTAGCTCCAACCTCACACCCCCTCAGAAGAAAAGAGCGAAAGAATTTCTAAAGCGTTACGGCGACCGATTCCATGAAAAGGCTGGCTGTTTCACGCACACCGTTATCTCTTTGAAGCTACGTCCAGGCGCTGTTTGTGAGTTCCTGACCCCTTGTTGGACGCCTGCTGTTTGTGAGTTCCTGACCCAGTGAGCGGTCGTTTTGCTTGCTACTGGCCGCTATAGTTTTGCCTCTCCTAATTGTGAGTGGGCTACTAGACCGTGCCCTGTAGGCAAGTTTAACTCCCTCTTGCAGGATCATTTCAAAGGCATCCGCATGGTATTCGACTACCGCGCGGTTAACGACCGGCTCATCCTTCCGATCCCCGGCCTTCCTAACCCCGATCATCACCGTGAGCTCTTCGCGGGATATAACTATCTCTCCGCGTTGGACATGGTTGATGGTTTTTCGCACCTGAAGATCGACCCTAAGACGGTAGCCGCGACATCCTCGCCGTATGGACTCCTCGTGGACTTCTAGTCCCCAACTATATGACGCAGGGTATCCACCGCGCCCCTGGTGACTTCCAACGCGCAGTCGACAAGTCTTTTGGCCATCTCCCTTTTTGGGGTCAGACGGCTGCAGCATACATCGACGACGTACATTTGGCTCACGACGACTTCGACGTCCATATGAACCAACTGTAGAAGCTCATGGAGGCTGCGGAGGCAGCCGGCTGTTACTTCGCCGCGGACAAGCTACGCATTGGCTACAACTTACTTCCCGTGCTCGGCAAAGTCTGCAGCAAGAAAGGCGTCGCCGCCGACACAAGCAAGATTGACGCAATCCTGAAGATCTCTGAACCGCAGAACATCACCGAGGTCCGATCTATACTCGGTATGACCAACTTTATTCAGGCACATATTCCTAACTACTCTCGCTTGGTGGCGCCGCTCTCCGATCTACTCAAGTCTGCGAACGCCCGGCCTACGGGACCCAACTTTTTCCGTGAAAAAGAGAAGAAATGTTTTGCAAAACTCAAGCGTGTCCTGACATCGCTACCGATCCTCGCCAAGTACAACAAGACGCAGCAGCTCTACCTTCGAACGGACGCTAGCATCGTTGGCATCGGTGGAGCTCTACATTCGGGCCCTGAGAAGTCTGCACCCGTCATCTCTTATTTCTCGCTTAAATTCACGGATACTCAATCTCGGTGGGTCACGTATGTTCGGGAAGCTTACGGTATAATTTACGGTGTTCAGCAATCCCGTTACTATATCGATGCTAGTGATCATCCGCTGACTATCGTCACGGATCATCGCCCCGCTCATATGGCTATACCACGCCAGAAGCCCGATGGTTGTTGGATGGGTCCTAGACCACCTTCAAACTATCAGCTTCAAGGTGGAATGCATTCAGGCTAAACAGAATCTCCTTCCTGATGCCCTCTCTCGTGTTCCTTGTATATCGCCCGGCCAACCCACCCTCCTCGGGGAAGTCGAAGCGACGAATCAGCTACTGGACACCATCCCGGCAACTATGTTACAGTCCGGTGGGCGCTCTTTTTGGGTCGCGATTGACGGTAGTCATCCGCAATTAGATGCGCGCTTTAAGAAGCACGACTGTCGGATTTTGCGCGGTGCACCAACGATCAAGACCTTACAGGCCCCATGGGACTATGCCATAGTCATCCCGCCCGCGGAGCGTGCTCCGGACGTAGCCCGTCAACTTTTTGCTCTCAACAAGCCTTTTGCTGTACTTGTTCCTCAACACATGGTACACCTCATACCCGACGGTGAAACCATCTCTCGTGAGAAAGTATTAGCATGCCACAAGATCGTCATCCTCGAGGACAACCTTGTGTGGCTTGTTCATAACTTTGGATTGGATCGCCATGCTGTTTTTAATATGTATGCTACATCACATGCCCCGCGCGTCACGCACGCGGATATCCAGTCAGCGCAGAAAGAAGATCCCCTTTTACAACCACTTCGGGAGGGATCTACTGTGATCTATCGGCCAGGGTAATACTCTTCTCTTTTTCAAGGGAGGGCTAGTGGTACATATCATGCCCGACCGCTCCCGCCGTATATATGTTCCGAATCCCCTCATACGCAAGCTTGTATCCCATGCTCACTTGATCCAGAATCACGCAAAGGTCCCCACCCTTGCCCCATACATCCATCAGCGATACATATGGTTCGGACCCGATGGGAAAGACAAGATGCACGCCGACATTGCGGCTATCCTCAAGGATTGCCACTTTTGTGAACTATCGCACGCCCGCCTCACACTTAATCATGGCCGCTATAACTCGTTAGTCTGGAGCCATCCAGGTGAAGCTATAGGCATAGATCATGTTCATGTAGGCATCGAAGGCGTACTCGAACAGTAAGTGTTAACTATAGTCGATCTATTCGCAGGTTACTTACTGTTTATTCCAGTCCTTTCCACCACTGCTGAAGAAACCGTTGAGACCATTCTCGCCCGATGGGTTTGCCTTTTTGGTTTTCCTGAGGCCATCCTGTCTGACGATCATGGATCTTTCCGTGGAAATCTTGCCAAGGCCTTCTGCAGCATGGCTGGAATTGAATGGCTCACCACCGCGCCATACTCTCACCATCAGTTAGGCATGGTAGAACGCAGGCACCAAAGCCTCCGCCGCGCTATCCAGGCACTCGCAGACAAAGACAAGAAGACTTGGCCCAAGGCCATGCCAGCTCTGTCGTTCTCGCAGAACACTTACGTCTCTATACCGCCATCGGCGTATCCGCTGTTGAAGGTGTGATGGCTCGCCAGCCACGTACATCTATCGATATCTTCGATTCTCCCGACGTCATCGCTGAACGCGCGGCTCGATCAACCGCCGCAATGACTAAGTCTGGCTCGACGACCGTCCAGACATCGGACCAACTCGACACTCTCCGCTTAGCTCGGATTGGCGTACGTCAAGGAATACGCCTCCTTCACGCGCAAGGCTGCCAACGAACAGAAGAACAAGCAACGGCGACGCAAGCTACCCGATTGGAAGATGGGTGACCGAGTCACCGTCTATCGCCCGAAGCAATCAATCAGAGGTATTCCCGCTTCCTCTGTTCTCCAACACGACGGCCCTTACATTATATTGGAAAGCTTTCCAATAACACCTTTCGCCTCCGGCACGAGCACACCAACAAGGTCCTCCGCAAAATTGACATTGCACACATCAGCCCCTACACGGCCCCAACCGATCTGGCTCAGGCCATCGACCCGGTCCAGGATCAGGCGCATAATGACGACCAGAAGGACTATGTTGTTGGTGAGGTGATAGCCTTCATCCACGATGGCTTGCTCAAGTTAGGGATGATCATGGATGAAGACAAAACAGACGATCGCGACGACTTCCGCGTCCATCAACTCGGCATCACTTCTATGCATTATACCGCCCAGTTTACGTGGAGCCGGTTGCCCATCCGGACGGCACAATCACGGAGGGACCGACACATCTCCAATGGACGAAGCCTCTCAACTCCTGGAAGAAGATGACACTCGACAGCGAGAATGATCAGGTCGTGCATCGGGATATCGAGTTCAAGCCAAGCTCCAACTACAAAGCTAAAGGCTATATCATTCCCGAACAACTCAAACGTTTACGCAAACCTTACAACGGTAAGAAGTACGGTTTTCATATTTTCAAACTGAGATCGAAGTAGACTCTCAAGTGGCTTTTGCTTTTAGACTCCCGACGGACTCTATCTCCTTTCCCACTTCATATACCACCCAACAAGTTAGTGTTTTCTACAGGTATGTACGATAGTCATATTCACATATTTTGATAGGCAACTGCTATTCGAGTCGAATACTAGAGGCTAAGGCAGTCACACAATACTATTTACCGCTTTGAACACGTAGTGATAGTGTTGGCCTTATGCTCCGTCATGATGTATGATTGGGTACATTATATCCGTCATGCCTCTGCGTTAATACTACCTTGATCAATGCGTTGACACATATACGCACGCACATATCGCGCATTGATCTACATCTGCAATCTCTTTGATTCATTTTTTTTCAATACTTATTAACATATCAATGGTCAATCATCTGTTACGATTCGTTTCGATCGCAACTCCAACCTACAGTTATGGTCTAAGTGGGGGGCCCAGTATTCTATTCTAAATTTTTTTTTGAATTCAGGCTACCGGCCATTTTACCATGGGAGAACCTACATATGAAAAGTTATCGGAATAACTACCGTACCGGACCGAAACATTAATATTGTGTTAAACTTTCTTCAAGTTTTTACTTCAAGTTTACACTTCTATTTTAGCTAAGTTCCGTTACTTCATTTTTCCGTTTATTTATCAACTGTCATAACTTGTAGTTGTTACGTTTTCAACTACCGTTACTACGTGACAGATCAATTTATTTCCCTTTAACAGCTAGCTTTTTAGAAAAGCTTGACTATTGCCTTTTTCCCATATCTTAAACTTTTATTCCTTTGACCGCTATTTCCGGTCTCCAGTCATATTTTTATTCCTTGGACACTGTTTTCCGGTTCCCAGTCAACACCCAAAGTAAAATGGTAAAACAAGTCAGATAGGTTAGTTAAAGTGGTAATACTTAACATATTTTCCTTTACTGATTTTTCTCAGACTGACTTGAACAGCTCCAACTGCTACACAACACGTGTAGCACTTGAATACTATTCGTTAGTTCTCAGAACTTGATTTGCATTGTTTCGCAAGGGACAAGTAGTCTGTCCAGCAAGTGTACTAAATAAACTGGAATTGACCATCCCAGCGTCTTTTGGTACCTTCCCTGTTCTCGGAAGTATTTTGAGATCAAATGACAGCATGTAGTGTGTGTATTCATTTGAATGCCGGTTGTTACAATCCCCGAAGATAGCTCAATAAAAAGTCGGTAATACAACCAGACACAAATCCCCAAAAGAGAATGATGTCTCGTTATATTAGCTCAGTGAAGCCGAAAAGAAAACGGCAACAGACCAAGGTTAAAATGGCATTAGGTCAAATCCGGCCAAACGATATTGAAAATAATGGGAAAAAAACTAGGTGCACCTGACACCAGAAAAAGGGTACTTTTTACCGGCTATCCGGGGGGTGATGCCTACAGTACCCCTTCCCGTTTTTTTGACGGAAATATGCAATATTTTCGTCATATAATTGCTGATTTCTTTTCTGCACAAACGCTACGGGGTGTCGCAACTAAGTGCATTAACCCACGGATAGACGGTGCAGTGGATATATAAAACGCATACGCCAGACACGAGTCAACTATAAATCTCCAGCCTCGCTTTTGTAAATAAAAACTCCTCCTTCCACACTTGTTGTCCCCCCCCGTAACTTTATTCTGAGGCAGTATGTCAAGAACAAATAGTATTACTATTGCAATAAAAGCAGCGTTATAATTTTTCTCCTTCTCCAAAAACACTTCCGATCAGTAAATACATTGTCTTTTAATAACATACCCTTGTATTCAATCGGTTACCTTAATATAGTACTAGGGGGCCAGACCTAATAACTATATCAAAGCCGGGGTGAGTGAGCCCGACCATGCGATATGCCGACACAAGTAGAGACGGACCGTGCTGGTATGACGATATTAAGTATATCCAAAGAAAAAAAATTTAATATGTCTACTATGAGAACATTTTTTGAGAACATCACCCTGGATACTTGAAGCAGGGTCGTACCAGGAACACCATCGCTAAACTCACAAGCGATCCCCTTATACGGTGTCGTATCCATTTGCCGATTGACCCTCGCACTCATGTGTTGCGATAAAAATGCCAAGTAACAACAATGGTATAAAAACATTTTAATAAGACATGATCTGACATGGGCACTATGAGATTAATCCACATGCAGCTTTCAATGTCCGACGCGTGATAAAAGAAAAAAATGTCACTTACTGCCTTCGTCGCCTTGCGCGAACCCCTTTGCCAGGTGGCGGGCCGCCAACAAAAGTCAAGTCAAACTTCGACTCCTCCAGAATGTTCCATATTTTGTTAGGGATGGCGCCCAAAGATAAGTCAAAAGGAATATCAAGCACTCCTCTAGGCAGTGACTGAATAGTCCACGCAGTGTGGTCTTTGTCTCGAAGGGTAATAGTATCATCCCATGTCTCGAGATTTTTCGCGTCTTTGTACACCGGTAAATATTGTCTAGCTTTTGGATCCTCAACAGGGTCCATGCTTCTCCAAAAATGGAGTACCGGTTGTATCGTTTTTGCTGCTAAGGATCTCTTCGATGTCCGTGCTGCCCGTGTAGTCTGCGGGACCGCCACAGCTCGCATGAGATAAAGATCTGAGAGAGTGTCATCGGCAACATGAGATTCTGCCGGTCTCAACAGATAAAAAGCGTCTCGGACCCACTTGATGGCCGCAATCGCCTCTCCTTCCTTCCATCGCACATGTCGAATGTCCACATTACCCGCGTTCGGGTTAGTGTCCTTCTCCCTCCTCCTCCATGGACATCCGTCGCTCGCGTCGACCTTGCCACCTTCCTCGGTTGGTCGAAGATGAGATCGTTTTGCGCTCTCCTCCTCTGCGCCTCCGTGAACTTCTCCTTCGTACCGCCGCGGACTATGGGGGCTTTAGACTGAGTCCCCGCCGCGCTTTTGCGGTTTGAGTCTTCCTTACTCTCCTTCTCGGTCTCCTCCTTCTCCGTGACCGGTGCCCGATAGGCATTCTCCTCCTCTAAGGTATCCTCCTTCTGTATAGGCGGTACCTCTTGGAAGTCCTCCTTCATCCGTTTCAACGCCTCCTCAACGGATTCATCCTCAAGTAAGAAGGGTCATATTTGATCAGCCTTCGAACATTCACAATCTGCACCTTCCCTCTACCCCTGATCTTATAATTCAGAGGTCCCATCTGTTCCATGATCTGGTATGGTCCTTTCCAGTGGGTAAACAGCTTAGAGCTAACCCCCTTAGGGACTTGAGGATGGTACAAGAGTACAATATCCCCAACCTGGAAACGGACTTGATCTAAGTGCGCTTGTCGCACTCCTTGTGCGTCAGTCTTTCTGCGCTCCGCCTCCCTGTGCGCCGCAACTATTTGTTCCGCCTCCATCTTCGCTCTTAGTCTCATCCCGAACAACTCATCCTCATCTGCCCAAGTGTCTTTTGGATGCAGAAGTGAGGTTGGGATATTAGGCTCTCGGCCGTAAACCAATTGATATGGCGAGACTGAGCTCCTGGCTCCTCCTAATGCCGATGAGGGTAGACAGTTCATTGCAAAGGCAAATGAAGGTGCTGCCTCCACCCAGGCTCTCTGATTCTCCTTCTTCATACAGTATATCTTAAGCGAGGCTTTGAGAGGTCTATGTACCCGCTCGATCTTGCCATTCGCTCTCGGGTTATAGGCAGTAACATATTGCCATTTCATCCCGTAGTACTTAGATAGTCTGTCGATGACTTCATTATTAAAGTCAGAACCTCGATCAGAACATATCTTTCTAGGCACTCCGATCTGCGAGACGATCCTATCGATCAGAGCCTCCGCAGTTGTCTTGCCTGTAGCGTCCTTAACAGGAACAACCCAGACATAATTGGTGGCTCGATCTATTGCGGTAAGAAGGTATCTGTACCCTTCTGCCGATTCGGGGAAAGGTCCCACATGATCGATGTGTAAAAATTCAAACATCCCGGCGTGTAACGGGAATGTACCGATCAGGCCAAAGTTCGCCTTCAGCGGTGTCTTTGTGGTTTTGCATGGATGCATGCGTCCACTTCCCTGTCTATCTCCTCCTTCATCCCTTTCCACCAAAATCGCCTCGCTATGAACCAATGAGTTCTTTGTCGACCCGGATGTGCCAGTAAGGGCAGTTATGGGCTGCGACATATATAAAGCGCCTCAACTTCTCTGGTACCCAGAGAGTCCATTTGTCAGGCTGTGATGCAAATTTGCCATGCTGGCCCTTGTACCACAATAGCCCATCTCTCCACGCCATCTCCTTCATCTGATCTTTGATCTGTGGAGTCTTTTTAAGCTCATTAGGGTTCTTGTATAACGTTATGAGCTCCTTGAACTCCGGATCCGTCGCCTGTTGCTGCCTCCACGCAGTAGGCGAGGCGATATGAATAGTACCGTCCTCCAACCTTACTCCTACCCTTTCCGGGTCTTCATCAAGCTCGCTTCGATTTTCCTGTGGAGGTTCAGTACAGACCTCAGTCGTCTCCTCCTCTTCTTTTATATTCGCCTTCGCGTTCTCGTATGCCTCATAAGACCACTCAGCGTCTTCGAGAACATGCGCCTCACAGCATATGCCATGCTCCGGGCCTTGAGGACTATATCGTAGACCCGTGCGGTCATAACGAACGCCTCTTGCCATCTGCATCGCCTCTATGTGGCTCACCTCGTATACCTTGTCCGTGGACAGGTCCATCATCTCCACTGATGATACGAGAGCCGACACCTCCGACTGAAACTCTAGCCTGGAAAGGCTATCAGCGACTACGTTTCGCTTTCCCGGTAAGTAGACCATCGTGAAATTGAAACATGACAAGAAAGCTTGCCACCGCGCCAAACGGCCGGTTTGTTCATGATTCATCAACCAAAGAAGGTTGTGATGATCGGTCCTAACCGTGAATAGAGGTCCTCCCCACAAGTATTCTCTGAGCCTCTTAAGAGCCCATACTACTGCCAACGCCTCCCTCTGTCGCGTGCAGTAATTTCGCTCCGCCGCACACAGCTTTCTACTAATAAACATGATCGGGCGCAACTTTTTCTCCTCATCTTCCTGTTGCAGCACCGCGCCAATCGCAAACTTAGATGCATCCGTGTCGACTACGAACGGCTTCGTAAAGTCGGGCATCATAAGTACTAATCCGCCGTCCTTGGGATCTTTGTAAATGAGATCTTTGAGCGTATTAAACGCCTGCAAAGCCTCCTCATCCCACTTCTCAAAGTCTCCAAAATCAATCATCTTCTCCAGCTTAGCCCGAGTTGCACCCCAATCGGGTATGAACTGGCTGTAGTACTGTGCCATCGCAAGAAAAGAGTGTAACTCCGTGCGATTCTTTGGCAACTGTCTACTCATGATCTCCTCCCTCTTTTCGCGCGATATCGAGACCCTATTATGAGAAATCTCGTAACCCAAATACGTCACACTTGTCCTGGCAAGCTGACATTTCTTTAGGTTGCATTTCAGGCCAAATGCTCCGATGCGCCTGAAGACATCTGACAAGTGATCGATATGCTCTTCCATTGTGTTAGAGTATACGATGATGTCATCGATGTAACAAAATGCATATTCTCCCGCCTTCTGTCCTCTCCTTCTCATAAAACCATCCTCCGACTGGTCGTCATATTGACCGCTCAACATCTTCTGCATCGCCTTCTGAAAGAGCCCCGGGGCCTGTTTGAGTCCCATTGGAAGCACCTTCCACTGGTATATTTCCATACCCACAACGAATGCAGTCAGCCATCTGGATTTCTCGTCCAGTGGTATCTGCCAGAAGCCGTTCTTAAGGTCAATGACCGAATAGAATTTAGCATTCCGCAGCACCCTTCTGCCTTCTTCTAAGGTCGGCAGAGGATTTCTCTCTTCCTCTAGCACCTTATTCACACGGGCATAATTGATCGTCAAGCGCCATTCTCCTCCTGGCTTAGGGACGATTTTCGGTTGAGAGACAATTGGAGATGTAGACATCTCAATAAAGTCCTCATCGAGCAACTGTCTCACATTCTCATCCGCTATTTTTGCCTCATGTATGCTCAAATTTGCCCTCCGTGGTGCCGGAGATGGCTCCGCACCCGGTATCTTGTAAATGACAGCAGTGAAGTCATCCGACTTTACACCACCTGCCCGAGGAGGGTCGAAAATTTCTCTGTACGCCTCCATCTTAGCTTTGAGAAACGCCTTCTCTCTCTCCGAACCCACTCCTTCTTCTAAAATTTTCCGCGCCGCCGCTTGGAAATCTTCCTCCGACATCTTCTTATGCTCCTTGAGGGGCGCTAAGTCCTCCTCCAAACTCAAATCTTCCTCGGACAAATCGTCTAGTCCCGTTCTTTCATACGTGACTGTGTCCGGCTCATCATCATGACCCAGCCCGACAAGCATATCAATAAGGTTCGCGTATTGTATCGGAGCCTTACGGGTGTAGAAACCATCAAAGCATGTGAAAGCTTGAGGTATCAATTTCAACTTGTCCTGGGCTCTGAGCTTTTGCTTGTATGCACTGCTCTGCTCCCGAGACCCGAGTCGACAAGCCACCACTAACTGTTGCTTGCGAGAAGGAACAGGTATAGGATGATCAATAAGCCGGTCCCTTATCTCCTGTGCCCAGATCGCCTTCTCATTGTATGGCAGAATGACAGTATACGGCTTGTTACTCTCAAATAGAGTCCGTAGACACTTTTTCACTTCAGTTAATGAGCGCGGCCAGGTAGGCACATCGCCCCAAAAGTTCGTGATAAAAGTTTTAATGTCATCCGCTGGAGTATCGGGGATACGCCCCTTCCTCCTTGGCACAAACGCCTCTCTCTTCTCATTTGACACCTTCGCATGGTAACAGTAGCCATTAGTAATATGGACATCTGCCCCGCCACCTTCTGCGAATCTGGCCAACGACGGGCACTGTTTCGCAACACATATTATCTCCTCATTACGCGCTACGACTAAGTCATCAATAGACTTTCTGTCCCATGCGGGAATCGTAACCGTATACGCCTGCATCTCCGTCTCCCAATTGTCGGTCCAGGTCAGTTCCTCCGGCACTGTGACATAGGGGTGTACATAGGCTTCAGTTGCCTCATGTACGAAGGCCAACTTTTTCCTCTCCGTTGCTAGACTCAGCTCAAAAGCCTCGTATGAGTCAGTAGCAGTCATCGGACTAATATCCTCCTCCTCTCCATTCTTCACTCCATAAATCACCCGCCGTGCGGCGCAATCGATCACAGCCCCCATCGTAGCCAATTGGTCATACGACAGCAGGATTGAACCGTGGTAATCGGGGACAACATAGAGGTCCGCACGATATACTCGACCGGATTTCAATTTGAAAATTAATGTGACGATGCCCGTAATTTCCGTACGGCTGCCTACCCCTTTTAGGGTCCCCTTTGTTTTTCTAATGTTTTTGTCCACCCATGTCCGGTGACTATTCAAAAACTTCTGGCCGACAATATTAATATTCGCCATCGTATCATTACCAACTTTTAATGTGGTTTGTAAAGTTTCACAAAAGAGGTCAGTGTAGCATAGCGCGTCTGGTCTATGTAAACTAGCCGCTAGCACATGAATTTTTCGTTCTAGGGTTTTGAGTCTAAGCTCAAGTTCCTTGTCCTCTTCTCGTTCTCCCCCTTTTCCGCCAACTTAACTTCTTGAGTCTCCGGGGCTTCCGGTATCTCGAGTGTCTTTTGGACAGAGTCTGGTACACCGAGTGTACTCGTGTCTATAGCAGAGACTATTGAGTCCTTTGGCGGGGGTACGGTCCGCTGCTTCTTCGTAGGAGAAGACCTAGCCTTTGGTTTCGGCTTCCTCTCCTCCATCGCCTTCTTCGCCTTCCTATTCGCATCATTTATCATATTAGCTCTCGAAGGATGAACTAGCAAGTGCTTACCTTGAGGCTTGTGAGGCTGTGTGCCTTCACCTTCACGTCTGGGAGGAACGGAACCGTTCGTATCCTGTTCATCAACAGTAGGCATAACTGTGACTGTCGGATTAAAAAGAACAGTTTTTATCTCCTTCTCTCTCTTCTTTTCCTCTCTCTTCTCCTCCCGTCAGTCTACGACGACAACACGCTCACCTGAGCCGGTGTCTTCGTCTTGACGTCCCCCCTCCGTAGCGGTATAAGCTTGCTGGGGGTAGTTGGAGCTGGAACTGGTGCTATAATTCCAGTATCCGTGTCCTCTGGGAGGGCGCGCTGGGGTCCGTCCTCCCCTTCCACGAAAGCCTCGTCCTCGTGGTGCCGCCCCTCTTGGTGTCCCTCGGGACCCTCGTGACGATCCTCTCGTCTCTCCTCCTCCTCTAGTCGGCGCCTTTGATCGGCCCGATGTCTCTCTCTTCTCCCTTCTCTTCATTCTGTCAAGGAAGTAAATGATGGCCTCCCGGAACTCCGCATCCGAGACCATATTCGCATTCCACCTCCCCTCCTCCAACTCCTTCTTGTACATGGCGTACATGGTATTTTTCATGCCTTCGAGCTCTCTAAGGAAAAGATTTCGCTGCCTATCATCAAGAGAGTCGTGGCTGAAGAGGCAATTGCCTACTCCTTTCTGTGCCTCATGCTTACACGCCATGTATGAAAAATAGCGGTAGCACGGCGTCGGCTCATCATCTCTCCCCCTCTTGAGACCTGCCGTTCGAGTTGCATGTGCTGCTTGAGCACCTCCAACCCCTGTGTCGCGGCACTGGAGAATGACTCGGTGGCCGTGTCCAATTCGGAACACGCGTCGAGCACCTCCTTGAACAGGTCGCCCGGCGGAGTAGCCGCTACAGTCCTCTCGTATATATTCGTTTCTAAAAAATCCGCCGTCTTCACCGCCGTGAAGGTCGGACAGGACTGTATGATCCTTGCGAGCTTGCTCGGGTGTCGTGTACACAAAGCACTCAGGAAGTACAAAATGATAGACTTCCGGCTATAAAAGAGCCCGTACTTGGCGCTGACCTCAGTGAGGATCGCTGCCAACCTCGTGCCAATGCCCAGCCCTTCGTTCACCTCTTGAAAAATCTCAAACCCAATCAAAGTACCAGTGCACAGGTGCTGATACCCATGAGTTTTAAAGTATTGCAAGAGGACGGCAACTGGCACCGTGCATTGCAGGTCTGAGGCTGCTCTCCTAGCCGCCACCTCTACCGCTCTCATCGCCTTGTACTCCCCAACATCAAACCCTTGTGTGATGATTGATGGGTCCAACAAGGTGTACAACGCCTCATACTCCTGTGTTTCGTCCGTTGGATGCTGCTTCATACAAGCATCAATTCTTCTGAGCTTGTCTCGAAGGTTCGCATCCGTGTCCTTCTGACTCGCTGTCTCTGCATACAGCGTCAGAGCAGTGGCATCGGACTTTGTATATTTTTGGAAGGCCTGTATGATAGCCTGTCTGTCCTTTTTGTCATTACTGTTGACAATAACAGTGGTAGGCGCTGAGCTAGTCGCAGGGGCCG
Source organism: Paulinella micropora (assembly GCA_019918135.1). Taxonomy (NCBI): domain Eukaryota; phylum Cercozoa; class Imbricatea; order Euglyphida; family Paulinellidae; genus Paulinella; species Paulinella micropora. The sequence goes on from WBZZ01001511.1 coordinate 35,692, forward strand.
AAGGGGCTGTGTGGGCTGACGGGGCGGAGCGGCCCGAGGGAGCCATATAAGATCCAGAGGAATATCTCGGTCCCTTTGTTCCCGCCGCCTTGGCTAATGCAATCTTTGCCTCCATCTCCTTCTTTTCTTTCTCAGCCGCTAGCTCTTTGATATACAGCTCTTGGGCATGATGAAAAAAAGACAGGATCTCAGCTGCCTTCCGAAGGAACAAGGCCTTCTCCGCCAACTCCTTCTCTCCCGCTTTATTGGTGGGGGGTGGTGCGGCCGTCCCCTCCAAGATCGTATGATCCTTCGTGAAGACCCACCTCTTCCATGCGTCATCCTTCACCAAGGCCGCATGCAGCTTCTTCATCCTCGTCACCCCTCCAGCTTCGCCTTCTATTTCCCTCAGGGCCGGGTGAAGGTCCCTGCCAAACTGGGTGTGTTGGAGTTTACCCAGGTCCACTAACTTGGCCTCCATAAGTTTCAGAGACACATCCATGACATTGATCTGTCCTTTTGGATTCCTGAACTTAAACTCCTTTTCCACTCTCTTTATTGAATCAATGTCCTGACCAGGATCGAGCAACCTAGCCAGTGCTCTTGTGTTCCATGGCAGCACAGTCTTTCCAGTCTGGTACTCAAAGAGTATAGCACACTCAAACACTGTCCATGAGAGGTCGAGTAGCTCCAGTAAAGACATATTGTCCCCAAATGAGACATGTTGCACCTGTAACTGTGCACCGTCGTCTCTGAGGAATTCTGCGAGAGGCAGAGCTTGCCTTGGGAGAGGGTAACAGATGTCCTCCTTCTTCAAGGGTTGTCCCCATCGCATTTCTTGGGGAATGTATAGCCATTTATAGGCATCATCCTTCCCTTTCTTCTCCTCAAACTCCTTCTTACTTAGTTTGCCATATTCGGCCACAAACTTCGCTTCCTCTCCTCCCTTGTCCTCCTCCTCGACTTCCTCTGCTCCTCCTGTGTCAAAGGAAGGCGCAGTAAAAAATTGATTCTCTGCTCCTCCTGTGTCAAAGGAAGGTGCCAGATCTCCTCCTTCTGCATGAGGGTCAACGAACTCCTCTTCGTTTCCTGGGGTTCGCTCACTCTCCCCCCCTCCTTCCTGCCAGTCTTCAGACCTAGTAGACATGGATGCTGAAGGAATACGGATGAGACAGAGTTGTTTCTACCCCGTAATTGCTATGTTCGTCTATGAGGAACGAATAGAGAGAAAAAACGAAAAGACAGTATAGAGAGAGAGCGTCTCACCTCTATGTCTTATGTGTGTTTTTTTTTTTTTTTTTTTTTTTTTTTTTTTTTTTTTGTGAGAAAGAAGTAATCTGTACGACTTTCTCTGAAAATTTGATCTCCTTCTCCACTCCTCTTTTCTTTTTCTCTTTTTGTTGTTGTATCTGTTATGAGGTACGAGGACCTATGTACAGATAATGTCAAAGAGGCTAGAGAAGCACTCCTTGAGAAGTCGACTTGTCGTCTGACACTTGTTCAGACCTATTGTCGAAAGACAGTCGGAGATTTGCAAAAATACTCTGATGTGTGTGGTTTGAGAGGCAACAAAGTGCACAGACTTGAAAGGTAGAGTACTACGCTCGTGTCCTTCAAGTTTGTTTGTATCTGTGAGTGTTTGTTTGTACGTCTGTTGACCTACTCTGTCTCTGTCTCAAGAGAGAACAAAAGAACAGCTACGAGGTCTGGTGTCTGGCCTCCTTGTGAGGACACAGATACAGGCTGTGGAGAGGGTACTGAGACACCTACTCACAAACGCCTAGACGTCTAGTTTTGCAAAAAGAGCTGTGTGGGGATGTGCTGGAGTATTTGTTTTTTGGAACACCTACTCAGAAGAGATAGATCTGTCCAATTTTTCTTTCTGCTGTTCCAAAAACAAGCCAGAAAAGAAATCAGCCTTGTGCTGGTGACTCCAATGTTACAATCCCCGAAGATAGCTCAATAAAAAGTCGGTAATACAACCAGACACAAATCCCCAAAAGAGAATGATGTCTCGTTATATTAGCTCAATGAAGCCGAAAAGAAAACGGCAACAGACCAAGGTTAAAATGGCATTAGGTCAAATCCGGCCAAACGATATTGAAAATAATGGGAAAAAAACTAGGTGCACCTGACACCAGAAAAAGGGTACTTTTTACCGGCTATCCGGGGGTTGATGCCTACACGGTTGGTAATTTCCTCACAGGAGGGTAGTCAAGACTTACAGATTACAGTAACTTAGACTACTTAATAACCGGTATTTACGTTAGTTTGTTAATACGATTTTCGTTTTAATAAATCGCGTTTTAATATAATAATTCACGCTAAACCCTTAAGAAGTTGAACAGAATAGAAGGTATTAGAAGCCGGTTTAACGTCTCCCAGGCGTCCCCGGTTGACTATCTAACCAGCTCCAAACTGTCCTTTAATATGTTATTCAATCAATACAGACAAAAGCCCGCCAAACAACAGGATTGCGTAATAGAATGCAGAAAATGTAGAGCTGGAAAGCAGAGGTTGAAATGAAGAAAACTAAGAGAGGAGGTGAACATGTAAGAAAGGCGAGAGTTTTTACGTAATCACTCTTTGAATAGAACCTTGCCACTCGGGGATGAGAGAGAAGTCGAAGTATAAGAAAAGTGGTAACAAGGCTACCGTACTTTCAGGCTGCAGAGTCAAACCTTTCTAATTAAGGGCAAAGAAAAAGGGACCTAGCATCAGCCCAATTCGCCTGTTGGCTTGCGCGGATAAATTACAACAGTGCGATATGTTAAAACGAGAATTACTGGTATTCAAACCTAAACCTTACTGGTGCCGTTGAAGTGACTACAAAGTCTCCTTTGGATATTATTTTTCTCGGTCAACAGTGGCTCTCGTCAGTCTGAAACCACTGGTTGAAAGCTCAGAGCAAGTGCTTTCCAGTGACTGCTCATCGTCGTATTCAAGAACGACTTTGAAAGTCGTATGATCTAGTCTATTGTACGATGATCCAATAAATGATGTTCATGTAACTGATTCGCACAACACAAGCGAAAACGCCATTTAAATATTGCAATTTAAAATAAATGAACTACTCTCTGTTTGGTGCCCAACTCCCATGGGAAAGTTAAGAGCAGCACTGTCCCACTTTAGCTTGGCAAGTGGACACTAGTGAAACCGCAGACGAAGCAAGAGGTATGTAAAGATGAACATGAACGTACTTGCATCTGTATCTATGTTATGTACGTGTGTGCGTGTGTGTGTGTGTGTGTGTATGTACATACATACATTCATACATACATATGTCATACATACATATGTCATACATACATACAAATACATACAAATACATACATACATACATACATACATACATACATACATACATACATACATACATACATATGTATGTATGAGGTATGTATGTATGTGTATGTTACATATATATGGTATTGTTGTTGTTGCTGTTGTTGTTGTTGCAACGACAACAACAACAAAAACAACAACAGCAACAACAACAACAACAATTGTTGTTGTCGTTGTTGTTGTTGTTGTTGTTGTTGTCGTCGTCGTCGTCGCCTTTCATATGCCTACGAAAGGCGCGTTGCTCTCAACTTCATACAAGTGTATAGTGATTGATATATACATAACGTGGTACGAAAATTTTTCTCAGAGAAAATCAGGTGGACGCGGAACTCCATGTCGCTTCAAATAAATTAGTCAAATATGAAAATAAATAGCTAATTTAGTCCATTTCATCGAAGTAGATCCAATGGTATCCGCCACATCGCCAGTTCATTTTTATAGCGCGGGGTATATGGCTGGCTTGACAACCCAGTTTGTTTGCAGCCGCCTAAACAGCAGACACGGACTATGCAGTACTTTCAGCGATATATTTTTGCAAACTCAGAATCAAACACGCTTGCAAAACGCACACCTGACAAGATTCGTATATCGTGCCCGTCTGAACGCACATGACGCGTCTGCGATTGTGAGACTTATTGGAGACTGTCATATGGACTTTGCACTCACGCTTCTTGAGAACGCCTTTTACTTTCATCGAATCGCAAATTTCTCTGCAATTATATAAATGAAGATCACCGCAGGGACGCCGTGTGCATCCAATTTTACGACGTAGAAGGGGAGGAAGTTGCACTGCTGATGGTTGACTGAACTTTCGACGAAGCTTATCCCACCTCGATTGAATAGTGCCCCCAATTGTGTTTTTTTTTTCAGGATAAGAAGTTTGAAAACCCGGTCAAACTCAACAAAATCATCCTCAGAGAACATAGAAAAATTATTTTCCTTGTTTTCGACCGCAAATGGCGTTCAGAGGAATTGAGAAGAGGCG
>WBZZ01001512.1:0-45000 GCA_019918135.1 Paulinella micropora
TTCCTCTGTGTGGTTGTAGGGGGGAGGGGAAGGGGGGGATGCATGATAACCTCGGTGTGAGTTAGGGGGGGGGGGGTACCACTAACTTGGGTGTGAGTCAGGGGGGTAGAGGTACCACCAACTTGGGTGTGAGCGTAGGGGGTGGAGACACGCTAACCTCGGTGTGAGCGTAGGGGAAGGTGTACCACTAACTTGGGTGTGAGCGTAGGGGTGGAGACACGCTAACCTCGGTGTGAGCGTAGGGGTAGAGGTACCACTATGGTGTGAGTCAGGGAGGGGGGGGGGGGCACACTAACCTCGGTGTGAGCGTAGGGGTAGAGGTACCACTAACTTGGGTGTGAGCGTAGGGGGTGGAGGCACGCTAACTCGGCGTGAGTTAGGGGGGGGGGGGGCAGGGGCGTGCGCTCCAGGGTACTCGGGGGGAGGAGCGTCGGTTCCTTCTACCCTCCCCGCGCCGGGGCGGGGTCCCGGCTCGCTGGTGTGCACGGGCGCTAGGGGCCGCGCTAGGGTCGCTGGTCTTGTCTCGCGCGGGGCCCTGGCGGACCCACCAGGGCAATCCGGCCGGGCCGCCGGGCGCCCCGGCCGGCGGCGCGGTCGGCGCAGCGGGCCGGGGCCCTCCCCGCCAGCGCCGGGCCCGGCGGCCCGGCTGTACACCAGGTGAGGCATTTCGAGAGGCAGACGTGCGGCCGTGTCAGCAGGCCACACTCGAAGCACACGTCGGCAAAGCACCCCTTGTGCGGGCACAGGTACAGTTCCGCTCGCCTGCACCGCGGGCACACCTCCAGCCCCGAGGCTAGCACGACACAGGCCCCCGTGCACTTGGCGCACTGCACTTGTCTGGTCTGCCCCGCGGCGCACCCTGCCTGGTCGTCCACCGACATGAGCGAGAGCTTTTCTACGCTGGGTGCCCTGGGGCGACGCGGGGGGGGGGGGGGCGTGGGGAGGCGACGCCCGGGCTTTCGCAAGCGCGTGCCGGGCCAGCAGGGCAGCGGGGAGGAGGGAGGGGGCGGGGGGGGAAGGGGGAAGGGTGGCGTGGCCGTGCGCACCGCTGGTGGGAGAGGCCGGCCCCCCCCGGGCAGGGGAGGGAGCGGCGCCGCCGACCCCCCGCCGCCCCTCGGCTGGCTGTGCGCGTCGCGAGCCGCCTTAGCAGAAAAGAAAGGGGCCAGGGACAGCACACCCCGACCAAGCACTAGCCATGCCACCAGCAGCTTAGCTGGTGGCCTGGTGGGCTGCTGCTGGCGCTCCGGTGCAGCGCGCTGTGCCCGTACCTTCCCGACTGCCAGAGCGTGTGCCCGGCGCACCTGGCCGACTACAACAACCCGCACCAAGTGTCCGCGGCCCAGCTGGGCGCCGCCACCGTGGGGGCGCTGCTGGCCCACGTCAACAACCTGAGCGCGCACACTCCACCGCCGCCCGACTGCCAGAGCGTGTGCCCGACGCACCTGGCCGACTAACAACCCGCACCAAGTGACGGCGGCCCAGCTGGGCGCCGCCACCGTGGCCGCACTGCTGGCCCACGTCAATGCCCTGGACGCGCACAGCCTGCCGCTCCCGGCCTCCCTGCCGAACCAGACGGTGTTTGTGAACGCGAGCCTGAACATGACCAACAACACGGCCCCGCCCGCTCGTCGCGTCCGCGTCCTCTGCGACTGTCAACGGCACCTTCACGGGCAAGGCTACGCGGCGGAGACGCGTTCGGGGCTTTCGGCACCACGTGGCACGTCGTGGGCGCCCCGATGAAAACTACTGGTCCTCGGCGGCAGTCTGGAACAGGTCACTGGCCTACTTGTCCAACGCCACGAGGCTGTACTCTGGCACCAACTACACGGCGAGTGGCTCCGCTCGACTTTGGACGACCGTGCTGCTTCGGCGTTACTACCTCAAAGCAGAAGTTTCCGGTTACGGCTGGATTTTTTACGGCGCGCCACCACTTGGTACGCCGCCACGTCAGAATGGCGTAGTGGATGTGGCATGCACAGGCTAGTGCGTACACGTGGATTGGCAGCACGGCGTACTGGTATGCACTGCGCCACCGCGGCCACCGCTCGATACGTGGAGTTGCTCGTGCCGACTATTTACGTCGATTCTTGACTGTTTCCGACGCTGAAGCACCCTTGTCTGATCAAGCAAGTGCGTTTTGATTGGGAAGAAATAGCGTGGCCGTCCGAGCCCACGCGCTCGTCAACAGGGCGTACGTCGACTACGCTATCGCGCAGACCCAGCAGCTGCTGCGCGTGGGTTCGAGCACGATCGCGAGCCGCGGCGGCGTCAACCTGCTGCTGCCTTCGTCGCTGCCCCACAGGCGCGGCTGCTGCAGCTCGACAGCGCGGGGGCTATCGACGCGGTCACCTTCACTGCCGGCCAGTGGGGGTCCACGGCTCCAAACCTTCACGCCGGCGTGGGCTGGGGTGCTCGTCAGTGACACGCCGCTCGTGCCCCGACCGGGGCGCATCCCTACTCTTGGTCGGCGGGCAATTACACGAGGTGGTGCAACGCGTGGGGACAACCAGGCGCTGGCTACTGACGGCGCAGCTGGCGCTGCGGAACCCCGTCAACCCGGGCGGCTTCGCGTTTGAGGCGGGCTTTGGTCTCTCGGACTGGGCCGGCCCGCCTGACCCCTCGTTCTACCAGGGGCCGGGCTGGCTAGCCGCGAGCGCTCGCGGGGACGGCGCCACCGCCTGGGGGACGGCGCTTCGCTCAGCCTCGCGGGCGTACTCGATGTGCAGGCCGGGTGGTGCGTGTGGCTGCAGGTGAACGGCACCACGCAGGGCGCCAACAACTACACTGACGGCCCCCGGCCGACAGACCTTGGTGACCATCACCGAACTCGCCGCCTAGTGCCGGCGCGGCCCTGCCAGGGTTATTAAAAAATTCTGTACCCAAGTGTAGCACCACGGCAAGACTGGGTTTAATAAGAGCTGCCAAGCCTCGGGGTCGGGCCGACCACGACTGGTGGACACTGGCACGCCGGGCCCGCGGCCGACAGCTGGCCTCCCGCGCGGCCACTCGTGGCTCACTCGTGGCTCACCCTGACACACCCGGACACTCATTCTTGGCGCTGGACTGGCAGCGTGTCGATCACAGTTAGCAACCACTCGATTCCAACAGCTTGACGATGGACCCAGTGTGTCAGCACCCGTATAGACGAGCGCGGGTTGCTTGCACCGCAGCACGGACGCCGCGGTATAGACCTCCAGGACCAGATTGCACACCTCCAGGTACAAAGTATCTGGTCCCTAGCTTGGTTGCTTTTTCTTTAGATCTGCCGCGGCTCGGTGCAGACTTCAGTAGGAGGACTCGTTCTCTCTGCTCGAGGTTTTGCAACGCCTCGGCCCAGGCTTCTACGGAATGTCTGAATTCGGCGTGCGACCATCGCTGTCGCTGCCAGGTCTTCCGGAGAATGTCGGGGCTCAACGCCGCCTGTCCATTGTTCCCAATACGCGAGCATAGCCAGGGAATCTTGCCTTGCCGGGGGTTAAACAATCTAAATGGTATATTGCCGAAGCTATGGAAGCAGGTGAACGTCTTGGCTTCTTCAGCACCATTCGTAGTTTGGTACGTCTTGGCCAGGTACCGAGCGTCACCAGGTAGCAAGCTCGCCTGCTCTGCTTCAGCGAATCCCCTGGTTAGCTGTAGGCCCGCGGACGAGAATCTGGGCATTTTGGCGACGGAGGCTGTCAGACTACAAAGGCCTGCGTCAAGGCAGAAGGGAACGTCGCTGAACTCGGGGCTTGACAGATCAATTGTCTGCGGCGCAACTGTATGTTGGCATCCGACTGTTCGTAGATCAACGTCCACTCTTAGTACTGCCCGTCGTGACCATTTCACCAGCGCTTTTAACAACTTGGCGACCGCGGCCTTTTGTGCGTCTGCCAACACTTCGTCGTGGTCAACATGGCGCTCTCCGATCAGAACTACGCGCGTCGAGTCTTTCTTTTCGGCCAAGACTATAGACACGATTCCCGTGGCAGTGTACGCGTCTCGGTGCTGGGCCAGCAGAGACTCAATCTCACATTGGCCGCAGGCCTGCGGCTTGCTGCCGGGGCTTGACATCCTGCTGCGAGGTTGCGAGCTCCTTTAATCCTGGCAAGGAGGGGGCAGGAAGGAAGGGGTTGCGGGGGGGCCCGTCGAAGCTTTGCTACTTTGCTAACGCCGCCGAGTGTGGTGAGCTACGCCTTCTTCTCCCCTCCCTTCCCCGCCTCTTCCTTCCCCCGCCGGTGGTGGGTCAGGGGAGGGCCAGAGCAGGCCCTGTCCGCTCGCCCCGCGGCTCCTCCTCCGGCTGGTGCGGGACCGGGCGCCTCAGGCCTGGCACGCGGCGGGCGAGGCGCTGGGCCACAGGTGCCTGGGCAGCAGGAGCTGCCAGCCCGCCAGCGGGGCCGGGCCGCCGCAGGGGCTAGGGGTGGCGCCCGGCGCGGCGGCTGGCACTGCCGCGGCCGGCCGGGCGTCGGGCCGGCGGGTCGGGCTGGGGGCCGGGCCGGCGGGCAGCGGGACACAGCCGTCGGCGGGCGCGGCGTACTCGAACCCGGCCAGGCACTCACAGCGCCAGGCGCCGGCCTGGCTCCGCACCAGCCGGCTGCGCGTGCTGGCCCCGCACGTTCTCGCGCGCTCGGCCAGCTCCGGGTGGCGTTCGCTGTAACAGCGGCAGGTGCTGTTCTCGGCCCGCAGGCACACGCCCAGGCCGTCCCGGGGGCAGACGCAGAAGGACGGCCCGCCGACGTCCTCGAGGCACGCCGCCGACTCGTGGCAGGCCGGCGCGCACGGCCGGCGCTCGCAGAAACGGCCGCCGCGGCCGGGCTCGCACACGCAGCGCTGCGCCAGCGAGCGCGCGTACCTGGTGCGGTTGGCCTCCGCCTCGGCGCGGTAGTTGTCGGCGTAGCCGGGCAGCTGCGACGGGTACACCCGGTAGCTGAAGCCGCCGAGGGGCGGCAGGGCGTCGAAGTCGTGCGCGAGGTCCGGGAAAGCCCGCTCCTGCACGCAGTAGCCGCGGCCGGAGCAGGCCGGCAGGGCGCACTGGCGTTGCGGGAAGAGGCGCGAGCCGGGGACGAGCAGGTCGGCGTCGATGTTGGACTCGCCGAGCTTTTCCCACTGGCCCAGGTACCAGTTCCAGGCACAGTCGCTGCGCCCCTCGCGCACGAGCGCGAGCTGAAGCAGCCTTCGTCGACCGTGACGTACTCGCAGTAGGCGCCGAAGAAGCCCGGCTCGCAGGCGCAGCGGGGCGGGCCGCGCCGTGCACTGGCCCGTGGCCTGGCCGGCCGTGCTGCGCAGGTTGAGGCGGGGCAGGACGCAGCTGAAGCACTCGCGGCGGTCGGCGGCGCGGGCGCTGGCGCGCTGGCAGGCCCGGCCCTCGCGGCGTAGTAGCAGCCCGGGGGCGGGACGGTGCAGGAGGCGGGGTGGCCGCCCGGGTAGCTGGTGTAGCCGTTGTCTCGCACGGCTGCGCCGTGCCCCTGTGCCCGCTGCCCGTGGCCCCGGACTTCGACTGGGCCGCCGCGGCGCGCGCCGCCGCGCCCGCCGGCGCCGCCGTGGGCGGGCTCGGCCGCGCCCGACGTGCCCGAGGCCGCCCTGAGCCGCGACACGACCAAGACCCCCTGCGGCTGGAGCCGGGGGGTGTGCGGGGCCGGCACGGGCCGCTGCGAGTGTGGCTTGTACTTCCGGACCCGGCCCAACACCGAGGCCGTCAACCTGGTGTACTCCGCCGACGGCCGCGCCCGCGTGCCGCGCTCGCTGCGCGAGGACGCCTGCGGCGTCGACGTGCGCCAGACCTGCTACAGCGACGCGCTCGGCGCCGACACGGCCTGCAACCACCCCCACGGCGAGTGCGTGCTCGCCTTCGCCGCGGGCCAGGAGCGCACCACCCGGTGCCGCTGCGGCGGCTACGCCAGGGCCGACGACGGCCGCTCCTGCTTCGAGCTCGAGGAGGACGACCCCGGCTATTGCACGGCGCTGCCCGCCCAGGGCTTCGTGGACGCCGAGCGCGAGCACTAGCTCCGTGCGCCAGAGCGGCAGGTCGAGGCGGTCGCAGAAGGGCTGGCCGGGCCCGAGGCGCTGCGGGCCGTGCGTGAAGGCCTCGAGCAGCACCCACTGGCGCCAGGCCACGTAGCCGAACCAGGCGGCGGCGCGTCCGGTGCCAGGCGCGAGCACGGCCGCGGGGCCCAGCACGTCGGGCCGGCACAGCGGGAGCGGGTCCGCGTGCAGGTACTCGGTGGCGGCGCCGCCGACGCCCCGCCAGCCCAGGTCGTAGCCGGCGCTCACGCCCGGCCCGGACACGGCCGGCACGGCCAGGCCGCCCACGAAGCGCGGCGCGTGGTAGCGTAGCAGCTCGTACGGCTCCACCTCGGCGGCCGCCAGGGGGTGCGTGCCCCGGCGGAACCGCGCCCAGGGCGAGCTGGCCGCAGACGGCGAGGCGTCCGTCTGCGCGACGGCGCCGCCAGCTCCTCCTCGCCCTGCCAGAAACGGGCGCCCCCCCGCCGAGAAACCACAGTGGTCGGAGCGGGGCGCCCGGCTCCGCCGCCGCGTCCTCGGACGTGAGGCAGCCGGCCGGCAGGCCCCACTGCGCCAGGCACGGCGGCTCGAGCAGGAGCCAGGCCGTGGCGGCCCGCGGCGCCTGCCAGCTGGCGTGCGGCGCCTCGTAGCAGCGGCGCGCCCCGGCGCGGCGTGCCTCGTACTCGTGGCGGACGAGCAGCACGTCCCGCGCGGCCTCGCGCTCGAGGTCCCAGGCCAGGAACCAGCGCCGCACCTCGGCGCGGTAGGTGGCCTCCCCCGGCCCCGTGCTGCGGAGGTCCTCGTCCGCGAGCTCCGCCCCGCGGAGGGCTTCCCACCCGGCCGGGCCGCGGTTGGTCACGAGCGCGTGCAGCGCCCGGTAGTACGCGAGCGTGTACCGGGCCGCGTCGTAGCTCCGCAGGGGCCCGCGCCCGGCAGCACGGCGCGGGCGGTGCCGGCGCACGCGGCGTCCACGCGGGGCACCCCGGCCAGGGGGCCGTGGACTGGTTCCACGCGCCGGCCGACTGGTCCCCCGCACCGCCCGCGCGCCCGGGACAGAGCTGCGCCAGCCAGCCGGCGCAGTCCCCGCCCTGGTGCAGCGCGAGGAGCTGGTCGTCGGTGGCGTTCCAGCCGGCGTCGCGTTGCAGGCCACGCCAGCGCTCGCGCAGCACCACGAGCGCGCGCGCCCGGGTGGCCGGGCGCCGGTCGGGGCAGTGAAGGGCGTGTCCAGCGACCAGCCGAAGCGGTCGCAGCGCTGGTTCAGGCGCCGGTCCAGCGTCCGGGTCAGGGCCACGAAGAGGCCGGTCGGGCGCACCAGGAGGTCGCCCTCGAGTTCGAGCGCGTCGTCGGGCACCGGGTGCAAAAAGTAGCGCCCCCGCGGTCCGTGGCGTGGGCGTGGCGGCGGCCGGGGTCGTGCTCCTGCAGGAAGGCGAGCGGGAAGTTGAGGGGCGGTCGCTGTAGAAGGTACCGCCGTCGGCCACGAACACCACGGCGTGGCAGCGCACGTCGCCGTGGCAGCGGACCAGGGCCGAGTCGGGCGCGTCGAACGCCGACGCGGCGCCGAGCACGGGCTCGCTCCAGGCCGTCCGCTCGGCCCACAGGTTGGGCCGGCAGGCGCGCGCCCCGCGCCAGGGGTGCGGTGCCAGGGCCCAGCCGCCCCCCTCCGGCCGGCGGGCGGGCCCGCGCTCGAGGCCCGGGACCTGCAGCCAGCACCAGTCCCGCTGCTCTGCGTACGCCCAGCCGGGCGCGGGCGGCGGCGCCAGGTCGCGGCACGGGCCGCCGGCGGCCGGCGGGCAACAGCGCGTGCCCACGGCGCCGTCGCCCAGCGTGCCGTTGCCGCCGCCGCCGCCGCCGCCGGTGCCGTTCGCCCCGAACGGGACGTGGCCGGGCGGGCAGTGGACGGTGCAGAGCGGCAGGCCCTGGCCCGGCCGCGTGGCGCACACCGGCACGGCGCCGCCGTCGTCGGCCGCCCCCAGGCACCAGTAGCGCCGCGCGCGCCGCAGGCCGCCTGCCTCGGCGCGCAGCACGTCGGCGAACACGAGCGCGCCGGCGGCGGGCGCCGCGCCCCAGGCCCACAGCCCGCGGAGGAAGCGCTCCAGCCCCGCGTCGGGGCAGGCGGCAGCGAGCCCCACGGCTCCGTGCCGCGCAGGTAGTGCTCGAGCAGCAGGCCGCGCTCGCGCACGGCCGGCCAGTGCGGCGCGAGCCAGAGCAGGAAGAACTCGTCGGGGGACACGAGCCCGCGCGACCGGCACGTGAGCCCGGGGCCCGGGTCCCGCGCCGCCGCGGCCGCGCAGGCCGCCAGGTCGCTGAGCGGCGGGGCCAGCTGGAACGACGACTGTGCCGCGTAGCAGTTGGCGTCGCGCAGCGCGCGCGGCAGCAGCGCCAGGCCGTCGGGCGACCAGTGGGCGCCGCAGTCGCAGCCCACGAGGCTGGAACTGCTCCAGGGGTCGGCTGCCACGCAGCGCCGGGCCCGGCCCGTGCAGAAAGGGTCGGTCCAGGCGTCGCGGGCCCACCCCTCGGCGCAGGTCAGCGAGCCCGCGTGGTTGGCACACGCGCGTGCCAGGAACTGGCAGCGGTCGCGCGCCAGGGCCAGGCCCCGCGCGGGCGCCAGGCACGACACGTTGGCCGTGGCCCCTGGCCCGGCCACGCTCTGGCACCACAGCCACCCCGGCGCGGGGCCGGGCGGCAGCTCGTCCCGCAGCGCCCGGGGCAGCCGCTGCAGCAGGGGCCCGTCCAGCGACTGGCACTCGAGGTCCGTGGTCCCGCAGCGCAGCGCTTGCTGCAGGTAGAAGGCGCGCAGGCAGCCGTCCGCCCCCACCTCCCCTGCGGCCCCGGCGGGCTGCGACGAATCGTCCCACACCCCCCACGCAGTGCCGCACGCGGCGTGGCAGCCGGTGCGCAGGCTGCCGCACGGGTCGGCCAGCGCGTCCGCCGGCAGCCAGCAGCCCTGCCCCGGGCCGGCCGCCGGCGCCGGGGGTGGCGGGGGCGGGTCCTGGCCCGGCGGGGCCCCCCGCGCCAGCCCGGCCAGCCACCGCTCCTCGAGCGCCGCGAGCCAGCGCGCCGAGCCCCGCAGGACCGGCAGGCCCGTGAGCGCGCACGCGTCCGCGGCCTCGCAGTCGGCGAAGCACTGCACCCCGCGGCAGAAGTCCTGCGGCACGCAACGGACCGCCAGCTCGCCGCACGCGCCGACCACGCCGTCGGCCACCGCCGCCCAGCCCGGGCCGGGCCCGGCCGCCGCGCCCGCGGCGGCACAGCCGGGCGGCGAGCGCCAGCCGCCGGGCCACGCCGGTGGTGCGCGGCACAGGCTCACGCCCCAGCGCGAGGCGTTCAGCCAGGCCGCCACGGCGTCCGGGGCCGGGGCCCAGGCCCCGTCTGCGTTCCGGGCGCACGTGCCGTCCGCGCCCAGCCCGGGCCGGGCGGCGGTCGGCGGCGGGTCCGACGGGCAGGCGCGCAGCAGGAGCTGGCACAGGTCCCCGGGCTGGCGCAGCAACCACCACCCGGGCGGGCGGCAGTCGAGCAGCCGGAAGGGCGCGTCGTCCGGCACCGTGCACGAGTACGCCGGGCCCCGCGCCTCGCACACCACGCGCGACGGGCCGCACGCGAACGCCAGCGAGGCCGGGCGGGCCCAGGGGTGCGCGCGGACGCACTGCCACCACCACGCGTCGTCCGCCGGCTGGGCCGGCTGGGCCGGCAGCGCCGCCTGGCACAGCTGGGCCCCGCACAAGATGTTGAGGCCGGCCGGGCAGCCCGGGGTAGGTGCGCGGGCCGCCGTCGAGCGGGCCCGCCGGCCACCCTCGGCCCAGGTCCACGGCGGCGGGCGGGCCGGGCCCGGCCTGGCACCAGGCCAGGAGCCGGGCACACGCCTCTTCGCGGGCGGCGGCCCCCGGGCGGCGTCCAGGACCGCGGCGGGCAGCGGCAGCGAGCACGAGCCCCGCCCCCAGGCGCACGACGCCCCCGCCTGGGGCCGGCCGGCGCCGTCCACGCCCTGCCGCTCGCCCAGCAGGCACGTGACCGCGGCCGGCCCGCACGCCCCGACCCAGCGGCCCGCCAGCATGGCGTCGCCGGCGGGCTCGCCGCACTCGGCCGCCGCCTCGCCGGGCGCCAGGTACAGCTGTTCCGACTGGACGACGTAGAAACAGGCGCGCGCGTCCGCCAGCACGGGCGCCACCGTGGCGGCGGCGGCCGCCGACGAGCGCGGCCGGAGTGGGCGGCACAGCCCGTACTCGCCGAGCAGCCACAGCGGCGCGCAGTCGCCGGCGTCGGCCGCGCGGGCGCCGACGCCGCGGGCCCACCACACGAACTGGTCGGTCGTGGACCAGCACTCGTACGTGCGCGGGCCGTCGGCCCGGCACTCGAGCGCGTGGTACAGGCACGAGAAGGCGCTGAGGACGCTGCACGCCAACGGGCACCAGTCCACGCTCACGCGCGTGGCCGGCTGCGTGCCGCCGCCCGCCGGCGGCGCCAGGCACGAGTCGCACAGGGCTTCGCCGGCCCGCGCGCGCAGGCCCGGGCCCTCTGCCAGCCACGGGTAGCGCGCCAGCAGCGCGGGCGTGGCCGACGTGTTCCAGAAGGCACTGGTAGTCGCGGCCGGCCTCGAAGTAGGACCGCAGCACCCCGCAGCCCGCGCGCAGCGCGCCGGGCGGCACGTCCTGGCGCACGAGCGTGAACAGGCCCCCGGCCGGGGCGGACGTGCACGCGTAGCCCCCGCCGTCGTCGCGGGCCCGGCACACCACGCGCGCGCCGCCCGGCCCGCACGGCAGCTGCACCTCGGGCGTCAGGTCACAGAAGCCCGGCGCCGCCTGGCGGCGGAAGGGGAAGGCGCACTCGAACTCGCCCGCCGCCGCCCGCACCTGCGCGCACAGGTTCGCGGCCGCGGCCCCGCGCACGGGCTCCGGCGCCGCCGGCCCGGGCGCCACCACCCCCAGCACCGACCAGACCGCCGCCGCCGTGAGCGCGACGGGCCGGGCGCCCGGCCGGAAGGGCCAGCCCGCCAACGGGAACAGGTAGTAGCACTCGGGCACGGCGCCGATGGCGGAGTCGGGGAGGCCCAGCGGGACGGCGGCGGCCCCGGCGAAGTACGCGTCCGCCCACGCCTGGCTCGGCGCGTACCAGTACTGCGCGCGCAGGACCAGCCCCCCGGGGCACACGAGTTCGCGCGCGGGGCTGCCCCGCACCAGGGCGTCCGGGTCGTCGTCCGGCCCCCCCCGAGGAGGAGGCCCGCCCCCGGCAGGCGGCACGACAGCCCGTAGCGGCAGGCGCTGTACGGGTCCGCCCGCGTGGCGTCCGCGCAGCGCCAGACCGACAGGCTGCCGAGCGCGCGCTCGGCCACGGGCACCGCGCCCCCGGCCCAGCCCGCCACGAACGTGGCCCGGCGCTCCAGCGACAGCCCCCGCCACGCGCCCAGCCGGGCCGGCTGCGCCGCTTCGCAGAAGCGGTAGCCGTCGCCGACCCAGCCCGCCGCGCACACACAGCGCTGCCAGCCCTGCATCAGGGCGCACGCGGCCGACGGGTGGCACACCACGTACTGGCACAAGTCCAGCGGCCGGCCCTCGACGAGCTGGGCGGCGGGCACGAACAGCAGGTACGCGCGGCCGGCGCCCGTGCGTCCCGCCAGCACCAGCGCCTGCTGCGGCGCGGCCGGCAGCGCACGGCACCCGAGCTGCCAGGCGGCGCCGCCGGGGCTCAGCGCCACGGCGCCCCGCCGCGCCCAGGCGCCCCACGGGTCCAGCTCGTCCTGGGCGTACCAGTCCACGCGCGGCCCCCGCCGCCGCTGCTGTTGCTGGCCAGCGCAAAGAGTTGGAGCGAGGGCCAGCCCGTGCGCGCGCAGAAGCCCACGCGCTCGACCCCGCCCGCCGCCTCCACTACCCGGTACGGCAGCGCGCGGGCCGCCGCCGCCGGGCCCCGCCAGTACTCGGCCTGGTCCGCCGGCGCCACCACGAACAGCCGCCCCGTGCCGCCGCACACTGCCAGCAGCGCGGCCGAGGCCGGCACCGACACGCACTGCGTCACGGCGCAGGGCGGCGTCCACAGCGCCCGGACCGAGCCGTCGGCGTACCAGCGGTCGCGGCACTGGCCGATCACGCCCACGTCCTGCTCCGGCGCAGCACCGGCCAGCCCGGGCGACAGCAGGCCCTCCTGCCAGAAGCCCAGTTCCAGCTGCGTGCCACCGGCCGCCAGCCGCCGGCCGTCCCAGTCATACGCCGTGCCGTCTTCTAGCGCGCCCGCGGAGCTGTTGAAGTAGTAGTACCAGCCGAACGCGTTGTCGGGGTCCCCGTTCCGCACGTACCTGGCAAAGAGCAGCAGCCGCCCGCCGCGCGGGGGGCCCACCAGCTCCAGCACACCGCGGTTCACAGTGGCGCCGGCCTGCAGCAGGTGGGCGGCCCCCCCGCGCGCTCGCCAGGGCTGGCCGCCGTAGGGGCCCCAGGCGTCGCCCGGCCACTCGACCTGCACGTACTGCCAGCGCGGCCCCTCCAGGTACGCGCACACGGCGGTCAGCGCCGCGTCCACCAGCCGCCAGTTGAAGAGCCGCTCACAGCCCGGCTGCCCGAGCGCCTTCCACGCCGTGAGGTCCAGCGCGCTGGTGTAGACCACCGCCGTCAGGTTGGATCCCCGGCCCAGGACCAGCACCAGGTCGTCCCGCGCGTCGCCGTCCAGGTCGCCCACCAGCAGCTCCTGGTCCGCGGCGCCGGCGTCGTCGGAGGCGAACAACACTTGGTGCTGGTAAGCGGCCAGGCTGCCCAGCCACGGCCCCACGGCCCCGGGCTCGCAGCGCAGGCCCCCGGCCGGCCAAAGCGCCCGCAGCCGGCCGCCGGGGCAGTCGTACACGGCGCCGAGGCCGCCGGTGTGGTCCAGGTAGCCGGGCGCGCAGAACAAGGTGCAGTTGGGCCCGTCGGGCGCTAGGCCGTCGCACGTGCCCCACGCCAGCCGGCCGGCCAGCTGCACCAAGAGTTCGCCGCGGCAGGGGCTGACCTCACACCCCAGCTCGCCGCGGCCCCCGGTGCCGGGCGCGGCCTGGTAGCGGCCGTCCCGGCCGCCGCAGTCGCACACGTACGCGCCCGGCGTGTTGTGGCAGGACGCGAGCGGGCTGCAGTCGTGGGTGCCCTCCCCGCACTCGTCCACGTCCTCGCACGCCGCCGACAGCTGCCAGCGCCCGTACACGGGAAAGGTTTCCGTGCCGAGCGGAAACTCCTGGTACGTCGGACACGCCGCGGTCAGGTTGCCGGTGGCCCGGAAGCCCGTGCGGCAGGCCACGCGGCACTCGGTCCGGGGGCCCAGGCACAGGCTGCCGTCGTACCCTGGTCCCAGCTCGCCGAGGCTGCACCAGCTCGCGTTCCGAGCCCTGGGCCCTAGCCCTAGGAGCAGGCGGGTCGTGAGCGGACGGGTCGTCAGGCTGTAGCCCACGTAGTAGTCCGCGCGGCACTCGCAGAGCCGCGTGGGGTCCGTGCGGTCATAGTACACCACGTCGACGCCGCGGTCGGCGGCGCTGTTCAGCACCAGCTTCAGCGGCGCTAACGGACCGGAAAAATCCGTGCCGGTACCACACCGCTCCGAGCCCGTGCCCAGGCACGAGTAGTACCGGTCGGTAGCGTCTATCGTCCTGTAGTCAATGGCGTAGGTCGCCGCTAGGCCGAGGCTAGCCTGCCACAGGGCCCACCCCAGGCCCGCCAAGCCGGCGCGCGTCGTACGCGCATCGCAAGTCCGGCTGCCGGGGCTAGCAAGCCTCGGGGAATCTTTGGGAAAAGAAGGGGTCGGGGGGCTCGTCCCTGGCCGGCGGGGTGGCCCACGACGCGCAGACCTGCTTCTGCGCTCGGCCGGCAAGGGGGAAGGGGGGGGCCTAGCCCAAGCCCCCTCCCCTCCTGGGGAAGGCCAGGGGGGACAGGGAGGGGTAGGCGAGAGAGAGAGAGAGAGAGAGAGAGAGAGAGAGAGCAGGCAGAGAGAGAGAGAGAGAGAGAGAGAGAGCAGGCAGAGAGAGAGAGAGAGAGAGAGCAGGTAGAGAGGGTGGAAGAGGCCCCTCCCCCCTCCCCTCGGGGCCGGCGGGCTTGGGCTCTCTCTGGTTGCCCTGCCTGCTCGCCTACCGGGACAGGCGCACCGGGCGGCCGGTGCCTAGCGTAGTACCAGCCTGCTGGCAACCTTTTTTATTCGGGCAGTGCCGGCCACCGGCACCCAAATCGTGCTGTCCTCGTGCTCAACCTAGTCAATTTGAGGAGGGGAGGATGGAGGGAAGGATGCGATGGGCACCCGCCAGATGCAAAAATGTTGAAGAGAAACGGGAGGGGGGGGGTGGATTGTGGGAAGGGAGAAAAGGAAATAAAATATATGACGAGAGAACGGAAGAGGGGGGGGGGGGGTTGGGGGGGGAGGGGGGAATAAAAATGCGCTGCACTGGGAATAGAGGAGGGAGGACAACGGAAGGGAAAGGGAAGATAGGAGCTCGCGTAGGAAAAGAAAGTTTGTCTTGATACTAATATAGCAGTACTGCTGTGTTGGACGGCACAGGGCGGCACAAGCGCCACATATACCATCATGCTGCATGTCTGTCTATATAGCTTTTCCAAGAGGAAGCGTTGATCTTTCGTTTCCGCAGGTGTTCATGCTGGACCAGGACGGCCCCTCTTCATCAGGTAGGAGAGAGAAAAGGCCGCAAGCTTTATTTTACGGTGCATTTCAGAAACGCACGATACCTGTGGGCACAAGGTAAAGGCAACAACACCAACAACAACAAGAATAGCAACAAAAGAGGAAATTTTGGGGGAACAGGGATAGGAAACGACCATGGAACTTTTTCCGCTGTATAATGATGGCTGCTCCTGCGCGGGGTGACGAGTTAGCCACACACGCTGCGGTCTGGAAACGCATGGGCGCAAAACGCCTGAGTCAGGCGTTGTTCCAGTTCGTGCGATGAGAAAAGGAAGAAGTAAAGTTTAGGGGCAAGCTTGATATGCTATTCAATCGCGTCTTTGGATGGTAGGCGGTGGTCGGCGGCGCATTGATATCGAGCAGTTGCCCAACTCAGAGGCTGAAGGGGAAAAAGTGCCATGGACGCAAGAAGATGAATACGGTCGCTCTATGGCAGCAGCTCCCATACCCTCGGACTTGGACAACGGTGAGTTGCTGTCATTCCACCTTTGTATTTCATGCCTCTGAACATACCTTGCTCTGTACAGGACGCACACGCCTTGAGAAGGTTGTTGTGTCCCGTGGGCCAGGGGTGCTCAATCCCCCAGTTACCACGGCAATCAATCACACTGGCCTACTGCTCAACAGTAACTTTGTAATGTAGGTTGTTGTGTCCCGTGGGCCAGGGGTGCTCAATCCCCCAGTTACCACTGCAAGCAATCACAGCAGACCTACTGCTTTGTACTTTGGCTTTGTCACTTGTTGTGTCCCGTGGGCCAGGGGTGCTCAATCCCCCAGTTACCACGGCAAGCAATCACAACTTGCCACGTCACCGAGCTGACAAAAGCACCACACTCTTTAGGAGGCTCACCCTCCCTGCGCCCTGCATCCTTCGGTGTCTTGCTCTCTGTCCTGTCCCCCACCTTGCCGTTGCACTGCACACCAGCAAAGCAGAGCGTGGGTAGTGTCTACAGTGATCAGCTGTAGCCACACAATTGAAAATGCGCACTTTCCTGTAATGGGGTCACTTAAGGTGGACCCTCACCCCTTTAACGAAGGTTCTCCCGATCCGTTGCACAGGTCACGCTCCAAGGCTCGATAACCCGTTGGGAGAAAACCCTCGCAACTTCTGCAAACGGTGACCGGAACTCGGGCCGTCCCCCTCCTACCGGCCAACTGCTTCCCACGTAAAAGAATTTAACAATACTGAACAATTCCCGCCAGTCCAACTGACGACGGCCTGATATGACCCACGAAAAACGGCCAGAAAAATGACACATATAAGTACCTCCAGAAAATGACCCACGAAACGGCCTGATATGGGCAATGATGGTAATGGTAAAAAGCTAGTGCCACCAGTACCAGAAAAGGTACTCTAAGTGACTGTATTAATAACTAATGATACTACTAACCGTAACGAATAATGCTAACGTATAAAATAGCAATATGGACATAGCTGAGGAGGAAGGGTCTAATTAATTGTCCAATGAAAGTAGGGACTCCGTAATCTCCAGACCAAGGGTTAACTTGTGACCGACAGACCGGAACGATCAGTATTGCCATTATATACCGGGTAGGCCGGCATAATCCCTTCTCCCCCCGAGCGCGCTCGCCAGAATGCGCGCGAGGAGTCGAACTTACGCCCCCGCCGACCAACCTCGGGATAAAATGCAAATACGAACCTGAGTGACGGTCGATGCCGTACCCGTATTGCCAAACGCCAACACTTACTTTATGTAAAATTTTGGTTAATTCCCCGTTACGTCATTCGTCGCCTGTTAAATCGGTCTCCGCCACCGCACGCCTGAAAATGCACCCCCCCTCCGTTGAGACAACAACTTGCACTTTATCCTCCATTCCTTGTAACCGGCCCCTAGTCACTCAATGTCCCCCCGACCCGGTAGTAGTGTCGGTCTATACTATCCTGGGCGAGTCTTCCCTTCCCACTTCCGCGACTCCGTTGAATCCGCCGATCCGATGCTTCCCCAGCCGTGCCCGCGTTCGATCGATATCCATATGTTGTTGCCGTTCCTCGTGCTCTGACGCAGCCGTCGTCTGGGTCCCGCCGCATCCAACATGTTGTAGCAGCCCCCGTCTCGGTCACGCCGAATCCCGCTTGTTGAAGCCGCCCCCGTCTCGGTCACGCCGAATCCCACTTGTTGAAGCCGCCCCCGTCTCGGTCACGCCGAATCCCCTTTGTAACTCTAACTGATACTTCTGGCTTTTAATAACCTCATAATGCCCTCTCGGTGCGCTGTAGTCCCGGTCGCCCAGCCCAGAGGTAACTTAGGCAAGGAAAGGCTCCCCCGGACCTTTGCTACCCCCACCAAGGCCCCTCCGGCACTGAAACGCCATGCTTGAAACGAATCTGAGTGCTAATAACACGAATGATATACACACCCACTCATCTACTATGCTCATCATTCCATCCCTTCTCCCCCCAAAAAAGGTCCATGTCCCCTTTTGATCCCCTTCGCAGCCCCTCTGAAAGACAGTGTTTGCACTCTGGTGCCCCCCCCCCCCCTCACCCGAGTGTCAGAGTTGCCGCTTGTCCGTTGTCCCTTTTCTCTTTCTTCTCGTCATCTTTCTTCTTGATCTTTCTCATCACTCCATCCCTTCTCCCCCCAAAAAGGTCCATGTCCCCTTTTGATCCCCTTCGCAGCCCCCTCTGAATGATGTTTGCACCCTGGTGCCCCCCTTCACCCGAGTGTCAGAGTTGCCGCTTGCCCGTTGTCCCTTTTCTCTTTCTTCTCGTCATCTTTCTTCTTCATCTTTCTCATCACTCCATCCCTTCTGCCCCCAAAAGGGTCCATGTCCCCTTTTGATCCCCTTCGCAGCCCTCTCTGAATGATGTTTGCACCCTGGTCCCCCTCACCCGAGTGTCAGAGTTGCCGCTTGCCCGTTGTCCCTTTTCTCTTTCTTTTCGTCATCTTTCTTCTTCATCTTTCTCATCACTCCATCCCTTCTCCCCCCAGAAAGGTCCATGTCCCCTTTTGATCCCCTTCGCAGCCTCTGAATGATGTTTGCACCCTGGTGCCCCCCCTCACCCGAGTGTCAGAGTTGCCGCTTGCCCGTTGTCCCTTTTCTCTTTCTTCTCGTCATCTTTCTTTTTCATCTTTCTCATCACTCCATCCCTTCTCCCCCCAGAAAGGTCCATGTCCCCTTTTGATCCCCTCAGCCCCCTCTGAATGATGTTTGCACCCTGGTGCCCCCCCTCACCCGAGTGTCAGAGTTGCCGCTTGCCCGTTGTCCCTTTTCTCTTTCTTCTCGTCATCTTTCTTTTTCATCTCTCTTCTCTGCCCCGCGCCCCCTCCCCTCTCACTATCCTATCCTCTGACTATATCATCCACCCCCCCCCCCCGGCTATCCTATCCATCCTATTGACTATCCCTATTTGCTATCCCCTTTCTTCCTCCCCTCGCTATTCTACCCCTCTCTATCTAAACTGGATTAGTCAATGTGCATTATTCCCCCGTTCAACCCGTATGTCCCCTTCACCCGTTGTTATCAGAAGAATATATAAAGTTCCATATCATCGCTCGTCACAGAGCGGAAAAAAAAATAAAATAAAATCTTGTGTCAGGCCGCTCCCCAGTTTGCCCCATGAGCCTATCAGGCATAAGACATGTTTGTCATTCATTTCCCGATATGTCCGCTATGCCCGATATGTCAGTCTGATATATTTCCCCCATCACACCGTAAAGTCACATGATATTACATATTCCTATACCCGTGAGCCTGAATGATATAATAATCTTCCCGTATTTGTATATATATATATATATAACCCGCGTCGTCACAATGTGTACCTCGTTGGTATAAAATGCATGTCGCATGCCCGTCACCGTACCTGTGAATGTAAAAGTATACCGCTCCCCCTCCCTCATCTTCATTCCTCTTCGAATTCGTATGTCAGTCATGTTCTCATCACCCCCTTATAAATCCCCTCAGTTCATTTATACCGTTATCACCCTCTCATATACCCGCAAGTCATATAAGTCACTATTACCCATCATATACTCGCAATGCGGTAGTACCGTCATCACCCCGTTATGTGCCCGCGGTTCGTATTCTTCTCATCTCGTCATGTCTCATCTTCTTTCTCATTTTTCATCTCTCTCCATTCCTATTCTATCCTCTCACTCGTCACCCATTCATCACCCCCTTCCTCGTTGTGCCCGTTCTCTTGCCCGAGTCATCCGACCACCCGTCGTAGGCCGCTTCTTGCCTCTTGATCCAACCGCTGCCGGTGGAGCGCCGATAATATCGAAAGGCAATCCCTCCGCATCTATCTCATCCCAAATCTGTGCCGGTATCCGCCTCTCTTCCGTGAGGTCGAACGGTACATTCAGCACCAACCGCGGTCTCGTCTGAATGGTGTATGGGACATGATCCTCGTCGTCCAGCCTGATGGTGGCATCCCACGTTTCTCGCTTCTTCCCCGCCTTTTCCAGAAAAACCGGATCGAACCGCCGCATCTTTTCCTCCGCTACCTCGTCACTACTCCAAAACTGCATCACCGGCGTTACGCCCTTCCCCGCCTTATGTCGTGACGTCCCCCCCTGACTTAGAACCCTCATAACATAAAAGTCGTCCAGTGTGTCATCGCTCACCTCTTTCGCCGCCGGCATCATCAAGTAGAACTTGCCCGTCTTCCATTTGATCCTATCGATCTCCGCCGCATTTTCCACCCACAGGCCTCGCTTGTTTTTGATCCCCAAGTGCCCTTCCGGTGCCTCTGGCCTCGATGGCCCCCCTGTACCTTGCTTGTCTTGACCCCCTTGTGCTCCCACGCTTTTCCCCTCTGCTTCCCCCTCCCTGCCTTGTATTCCTCCCTCTTCCCGTTTCTTGTCCTCCTATCTCCGCTTTTCCTCATCCCTCTTCTGTCTCTGTGAAACCCTCTCATGTGAACTCGTCTCCAATTCCTCTATTGCGTCTTGCAATCTTTTCTTCTCCTCCGCATCCTGTTCGAAAGTCACCTCCTCCCTCAGCCTCGCAATCTTCTACGCCCTCTGTGTCCGTGTCAACAACGGTCGTGGGTTTCCAAATTGATCCGCCGTCCGCTCCAAGGCATCCTGCTCCGTTTCGTAATCCAACAAATAAGGCGAGAACTTGACCAATCGCCGAACGTGGACTATCTGTTCCTTTTTCGTCCGCTGGTGTCTGATCTTATAATTGTAGGCCGCGGTTTGTTTCATAATCTGATACGGACCCTGCCATTTCTCATAGAGCTTCGTTGAGACCCCCACTGGAACGTTTGGGCAGTATAGCAGCACTGTATCCCCCTCCCGGAATTCCACGTGTTTATATTTCTGTTGGCCCTTCTCGTCCTCCGTCCGCATTGTCGCCTCCCGATGCTTAGTCACAATTTGTTCCGCTTCCGCTAGGGCCCGTAATCTCACTGCCATCAGCTCCAACGGCTGATACAATGCCTTGTGTTGCATCACGTCCTGTGGAGTGGTTAAGAGCTTGCCAAACACCATCTGATGTCGGCACAGTCTAGCCCTACCCCAAAGACGAAGAACCCAGATTGTTCACCGCAAAGGTAAACGCTTGCAATGCCTCTGGCCTTTTGGTTTGCCCGTTCTGACAATAGATCTTCAAGGACGCCTTCAGCGTATGATGCATCCTCTCTATCTTCCCGTTAGCCATAGGGTTGTATGCCGTGACATAATCCCACCGAAACCCGTATGCACTGAGCTCGTTCGACACCCAATTGATAAAGGAGCTTACTCTGTCCGATATGATCTTCCTGGGTACCCCGATCCGGCTGAATACGTTATCAATCCGTGCTTTGGCCGTCGTCTCCTTGGTGTCGTCAGCCGTGGGAACCGCAATCACGTAGATAGAGGCCCGATCAATAATTGTGAGGATATACTTGTATCGGCCCTCCCCCGCTTCCGGTAAAGGTCCGACGTAATCGATGTGAAAGGTGTCAAATATATCCCGTGTTATGTCAGACTGCCCCAGTAGCCCCTTGTTCGCGTCGTAGACCGTCTTCGCCCTCTGGCATGGCCCACATCCCGAAATGAAACTCCTGATGTCCTTATCCATCGTGTCCCAATAGAACCGTCGAGTCATAGACCACCTCATCCTATCCAGCCCCGGGTGACTCTGTAAAGGGCAGTTGTGTGCCCCTATCAGAATCGCGTACCGTAACGCTGCCGGCACCCATACCACCCACCGTTCCGGATCGTCCTGGTTCTTGGCCCCGCTCCCAAATACCAGATTAGCCCGTCCGAGTAAGTGTACTTCTCCTTCCGCCACTTTATGTCCCCGTCCCCCGAAATCCCCGTCGGGTTCTCCTGGTGCGCAATAAACCTCTTCCACTCCTTACTGTCTCGCGTGAGCTTGCGGAACATGTCCACGGACGCAAACTTGATCTCCGTCTTGTTTTCCAACTCCAAGGATACCCGGCTTGGGTGTGTGTCCCTCAACATGAGTTCCGGCTTCGCCTCCGTCTGACCCGCCGCCGCTTCCGCCTTCGTCGGAATCACAATGTTCCCCACCATGGACATGGTTCGCCACGGAAAAGGTTTCAAATCCCCCACCTCATCCTCCGTCAGCTCCCCCTGTACCACCTCCTTCCACATTTCTTCCTCATATCCCTTTCGCGCATCCCTCCAACCCGTGTTCTTCACAACAATCCACCGACTGTGCGTGGGCAGCTTCGTAAAACCGCACATCCTCCCTCTGCGCCTCCTTCCTATTCCTATGCATTTCCGCTACCTCCGTCACATACTCCATACCGTTGATGGGTTTCCAGTCGTCGAAATTTGCCCTCTGCTCCTCCTCTTCCAAATCCATTTTTCCCAAGACCGTTAAAACCGCTGCGGCCGTCTTGAAGTGAAACCGCGTCAGGTTCATGCCACTCTTCTTCTCCGCGTCGTATACCGGTTTCAGTGCGAAGACACCATGACTCTGCTGTTGCGCCCGTGTATCCTTGTCGTCCGCCACCGCCTCTCTCCTTCTTTTCCTTCGCATTGTCGTCCTCCGGCGCACCCCCAGCCCTTGACTGGTAGTCCGCACGATAGTTCTCCTTACCCGATATGAATTCAATCGTGAAGTCATATTCGGATAGCTCCAACTGCCATCTTGCCAACCTGCCCGTGTGATCCTGCGACATCAACCACTGTAGGTTGTTGTGATCCGACCGCACCGTCGTCCCCTTTGCCCCCCACAGATAGTCACGTAGTTTCTTGAAGCCCCAGACTATGGCCAATGCCTCTCTCTGCAGTATTGTTGTTCTGCCAGTGTCATTCGCCGACTCAGAAACATCACCGGCCTCAAACGCCCCTCGTCATCCCTCTGTTGCAGAACCCCTCCTATCGCATATGCCGATGCATCCGTGTCGAGTATGAAACTCCTGTTGAAATTGGGAAGCTGTAAAACCGTACCCCCTTCGCTCCATGGGTCCATCAAGATATGTGTCCTTAGTGTTTCAACCGCCTTGTGAACCGCTGGTGGCCACGTACTCCCCGCACCGCACTTGCACTCTTTCATGAACAACCGTATTTGTTCCGCGATTTTTGCAAATCCCGGTATGAATTCACTATAGTATTGCGCCAAGGACACAAAGGAGTGTAAATCGGATCTCGTCGCAGGAAGAGGCATAGCCGCAAGCGCCTCTCGCTTCTTCCTCGCAATCGAACACGTCCCGTTCTCGATGTCGTACCCCAGATACTGTATCCGCTTCTGTAAGAGGTGGCACTTCTTAGCATTCAACCAGAATCCGAACGCCTTGACCCGTCTCATGATGTCCCGCAAATGTTGTATGTGTTCCTCCACCGAATTCGAGAAAATGACCACATCATCCAAATATGCGAAGGCGTATCCCGTCGTATCACCGTACTTCTCCGCAAATTCCGCGTCTCGGAAATTCGCACCCCACATCTTTCTCATCGCCTGCTGAAATATGCCCGGTGCCACCTTCAACCCCATCGGCAGAACCTTCCACACATAGGTTGTCATCCCCACCATGAATGCCGTTAGGTAGCGGCTTTCCTCCGCTAACGGGATCTGCCAGAATCCGCTTTTCAAATCCAAGGTCGAGTCTATTTTCGCTTTCTGCAACACCTCTATTCCCCTCCGCACGTCTGGCACCGGCGTCTCTATCTTCTTGATGATTTCGTTTATCCTCCAATGGTCGATACACATCCGCAACGTTCCGTCTGGTTTCGGCGCCATGCGTACCGGAGACGCATACTCCGATAGCCGCGCCTCGATCAATCCCTTTTCCAAAAGTTCCGCCGTCATCTCCCTGGCAATCCGATCCTCATGATGACTTAGCCGTGAAGGCCGTCCTATCCCCGGTACCTCTTGCCCCAACTCTCGTTCGAAAACCGCCACGTGGCTTGTCACCTATCCCCCTTCCAAAGGGCCGAAAGCTTGGATGTTGTCTTCCATGACCCCCATAGCCGCAGCCTTTTCCTCTGAAGTGCCCTCCCATGTCTCCGCTTGTTCCCGTAACGCCTGTCTCGCCTTATCTGTCTCCTCCTTGATCTGCTCCTCCGTCGCTTGCCCCTGTATTTCATCCACCGCTATCTCTGCTCCGTCCCCGTCTAAACCCTCCCTCGACCGATATAAGGTTGGTGTCTTCCGCTCTTGATCCGCGAGTCTTGCCAGTTGGTCCATCATCATAGCATACTGAATGGCGTGCGTTCTGTGGTATACCCCGATATGTGCGTAAACGCCTCGTCCCGAATGCAGGCCAAATCCCGATCCAGAAGTTCCTCTCGGTACCGCCTAGCCATCTTCCTCGAACCGAGTCGGCAAGCCGCTATCAACTTCCGTGTGCGACTCGGGATCGGTATCGGGTCCGCGATTAGAAAATCCTCCACATCGTACCATCACATCTCCGTTTTCCTTCCCACCGGAAACATAATCGTGAAATCCCCAAGTGAAAGCCGATTTTTCAATGTCTTCTTGATCTGGGACTCCGAATCCGCTACCATGGGTTGGCTTCCCCACCGCTCCTGCAGGAAGTTCAAAATCTCCACCTTGGCCTGGCTGGGCTTGCCTGTATTGCATACATATTGCGCCATAGGCAACACCCGTGTATCCATTTCCTTATGCTGGTATCCCAAATCTCGCCCGTGTTTCGGAAAACCGTCCGAGGCCTCCTCCCTCTGTTTCCGGAAATACTCCAACCTCGTGTCAACCAGAGCAACAATTCTTGCCCTCGTCCACTCATCTTCCGACTCGCTCTCCTCTTCCCCCTCCTCGTGTTCTCCAATTGCAAAAACCTCCTGCTCCGCTGCCTTATCCTCCTCTCCCTTTTCAATCTCTACCCGTGCCGCCCTGAAATCGTTCGCCACCCATGCCCCCGGTATGTCTCCTTGTCCCTCCTCTGAGTCGTATTCCACCACTCGATACACCGGAGCGTTTTCTCCCCGTCCATACCGTACCTGTTCTCTGTGACAGTCGATGTGAGTGTGCATACGCTTCAGCGCGTCAAAACTCCACAGGAGTCCCCCTGTATATGCCGGAACGACCCAGAACCTGTGCGTATATGTATTCCCCCCTTCCATATCAAACGCCAGCAGTATCGTGCCCGTCATCGCCGTTGTACCCGACACCCCCTTTACCCAACCACGTGTCGCCCGAAACCGCTCCTTGAACCATGGTTGTTGCCCGTGTTTGTCCAAAAAGTGTTTTCCGATAACGCTGATGGCCGCCATGGTATCGTTGCCGATGACCACATCCCCTCCTAAACTCCTCAACTTGACCCGATTATACGCCAGTGGGAGATTTGATCTTTTAATTTGACTAACCGACGGCGTCACTCGCATCGCCTCATGCCTCTGACTCACCTTCCAGTGTGTCTCCAGCAACTGTCGTTCTTGCTCTCGTGTCCTCTCTCTCTCTCACTTCTTGATTCTTTTCCTCTGCCACCCTCTCTCCCTCACTTCTCTCCCGCTCCCCCTCCATTCTCGCTCTCTCCTTGTTCTCACCCTCACTCTTCTCGCCCTCTTTATACCCTTTTCCTTGTACCCCCGATCCGCTACATGCTCGCCCCTCTGCTTTCTGCTGTTTTGCATGTCGTTCTCCCTGTCTCTCATCTATCTTTTCTTCCCGCCCCCTCTTTTTGCCTATGTCAGATCCACGTATTCCCGTGTCTTCAAGCTCCTCCCCATCTCGTCCCTTTCCGGGCTCCCGTATCCCGATCCGTCGCCCTGTCGCCGTCGTCGCCTCGCCCTCCGTTCCCATGTCATACGTCAAACCCCCATTCCCGTTCGTGATCTCCCCCTCACTCTTTCCTGGCTCACCTGCCGTGGAAACCCCCACGATCTTTACGTCATCGTCGCTGTTAGACCTGCGCGGACGCGCTTCCTCTTGCCGCAGAGGTTGCTCCTGTTAATATATACCAAGAGTGCGGTCATGTTCCCGTTCCATCTCCTCTATTGTTTGTTCCGTACCCGCGATGAATCCCGCGCCCTCCGGCTGTCCCTGTCGCTCCTGCGTTCCCGCTCCAGCCCCTGCAATCAACCCCTGTCGATCCGGATGCACATATGGCAAGTGAGAGTGAACACCGCTTGTACCCGCTGTGCCTGTCCCAACACCCCACTTCCCGTACATCAAGGGTTGCACCTGTTTGTCTATCCCCGGTCTAGGCGCCGCCGCATAATTACCCCGACTCCCTCGAAATCCTCCCCGATACTCGTCCCGATAGCCACCCCGCGGTCCTCTCCCGCTGTTGTTGTCGTTCCTCCGATACCCGTCTCGCATTTCCTCCCGTCGCTCCCCATCTGCGCTCTTGGGTCGCATGTTGGCTGCCCGGTGGTAGTAACCCTTATCCTTTCGCGTCCATCTCGCCTTGATGTTAGCCTCATTAAACTCCCTCAGTGCCGGGAGTTCCTCTGGCGGGAACATGTCCTCCAACCCTCCTAGCTGCCACATCCCGTGCCGTACCGCCTCTTTCAACTCCCAGTATGCCTCGTCTCTGTGTTGCTGCCTGCAAGTGTCTAAATTGTCGTGCCACATATTCATCCCGTGGCTCACCTGGCAGTTCCCCTTAATTCCCAACCAGTGCATAGCGATAGCCGTGTAACATGAATCCTTGTCCCAGTTCCTGGACCGGAGTGCCCTTCTGGTATCCTTCGGGAAACCATCGATCAGCTCCGAGTCCGGCGGGTACCGTGGCTGCCCCTTTAGTTCCGTGTTCGGCAGAGCCCTGTTATGGAACTCTGCGTCGAACTTCACCTTTTCCCCTCCTCGAGGCGCCCGATCTGCATGAAACACTTGTGGTGGTCGCCACTCCTGTCGTCGCTCCTGGTATCCTCCATCCCCGTACCTCGAGCCCCGTGGTCTATACCCCCCGTCATGCCTTGGCGCCCGATCTCCCCCCCCTTGCGTGAACTGTCGCGGTCGTCCACCCCCCCCGAAAGCATCCGCTGCCTCCATAGTTGAACCTTGTCTGTGGCCACTTCGCGGTCACCGCTGGCGATGTGATCACACGATCGATCAACGCCGGGTCTTCCTCATGTAATACCCAGCTGACCGAATTGTAGGTGGTGTTGAACCCTTGCCATCGGGTTTTGCCCTCCGGCGTGATATCCGCCAACGCTATCACACGTGCCGCGATCTCCGGAACCACCGCTTTCGTCTCTTTATCCTCCATATCCCCGCCAGAACCATTGGGTATATCTCCTTCTTCTCGTGCAACAGACTGAGCCCCGCGGTACTGGCAAAGATGTCCCGTAATGCCGTCCTCTTCGAAACCAGAGCCTGTGCCGCGTCCTTCAACTCCTCTATCTCCTCCCCCTTGTCAAGGAGTTGGTTAAACTGGTACACGTCGGCGAACACAAAATGAGCGACATCGACCACCACCTTCTTGTTATTCGCCCCTCGCTCCCCGAACTCCTTCTTGAACCGCTCCTCCCATACATGCGTGTCAAGTAACCGCGTGTGTTCGTCCCCCGACCCCACCAAGTTGCCCAACAAGTAACACACTTGGTCCGCCGCGTCCCCACACAGTGCCGCTTTAGCCTCACTCCGCAAAGCCACAATGAACTTACGTACCTTGTTCATGTACTCATACTCGTGCTGTTTGCCCGCAACCATTGGCCTCTCTCGGTGTTCCTGCAGCAGCTGCGTCTTACGGAGCTGTCCAAGGATCCTCTCCCGTTGTTCTTTACCGTCGATCTTTGACTTGCTTTTGTCACGCCGCCTCCGCTTTTCCCTTTTTCCCCTTCCCTTGATCTCGATCTGTATTCCGATTCCTCTGAATCCGAGCTCGCCGCTCTCTCCGACTGCCTCCCCTTCTTCTTCTTCTTCTTCCGCTTTTCCGGGGACGCTGCTGCCGCTTCCGCTTCCGTCGCCGCCATCCGAATCCTGGTCCACGTATACCAACCCCGCACACATCCATTCAGGATGGACAAACCAAAGACCCATTGCCGCAGTTCCTTCCGTTTTGCCTCCTTTTCCGCATCCGTCGCCGCATCGTTCAACGCCGCTGCCTCTTCTAACAACTTGTACAGTGATGCATCCCTCTTCTCCATCTTTGCCCCCACGTCAGTCGGCCCCGCCATATATTCCCGCATGGCGTCATACGCCTTTCCCGCCAACGGTGACCCTTTAATGCTCCGTGCCCAACCCGTATGGTAATTCTGTACTAGATCCGCCAGTTCCTCCGCCGGGTTCCTGGAAAACGCCGCGTCCCACCTCGTTATGATCGCATCCGCCATCTTTGCGGCCGTTGTAACTCCCGTCTCTGCGCCCCCGCTGCCATGCACAACGACTTGATGTCCCCGTTTGATATATATACCCCCTCCTCCAACATCCGATTCATCACGAAATTGGGCAGCTTCGTTCTACTCACTTTGTCCCTGTAAAACCCACCCCTATGTACAGCGCTTCCGCCAAATGGATCAGGTCCACCATCATCATCCCCGGCCCATATGTAGGTTTCCCTTGGCCACGTCCACGTCGGCCACTGGTCTACCTCGCTGTATATGCCCCCTTCGTCCTCCCTTTTTGTCCACACCTTGTAGTTTTTCGTCCACAACTGCCTGTATATCTCCGGTGCCATCTCCGGCGTACGTTGCATCAGTTCGTGGAAGAATAGCGACATAGTTGGTGGGTTCCTCGCATACGTCGGATCCTATGCCGCCGGCAGTGCCTCCGCCTTAACCTCCGTGTACCGCATTGGGTCCTCCCGTCGGCTCGCCGGTGTAAACGGTATTGCGCGAATGGTCGGTCCTGTCCATCCCACGTCCTCGTCGTCTCTGAACTCTGGTGCCCCAGGTTGTGCTTGCATCTCGAATTCTAAAGTATAAAATATATTATGATTGAAACCGTGATCCCCATATATACATGTTCCAGTGGCATTATTATATCTGCTCATTTATATCCTCCCCTGGTCCCCAAGTCCGTGTCTCCCGTTCCTGCCTTGTTCCACCGTTATATCCCCGTTTGTTTTCCTTTTTGTTTTGTTTTCTGTAAGGCCACCCTTATCTGTATTTACGCTCTGTCCCTTTTTCCTTCTCCTCCGCTTCTCTATATCACTTCCCGCATACATTCGTCCCACATCTCCTTAGAGAGGCCTTACATCCACTCCACTACTTCCGCTCCCGTCTCCAGCTTCTCGATCCCCTCTTCCTTCCCCGATACCCCTTCCTTCTTCTCTACCTCCCTGACAGATGCCTCCCCCGCCGCCAGTCTCCCGATCCACTCCTCATTCCTTGGTTCCTCCTCCGTCCCCTCTATCTCCCTGTCAGACGCCTCATCCTGGTCGTTCATTGCGTTATTCCGTTCCTTCTCTTCCCGTCTCTGTTGCCTCCGCTCCTTTTCTAAAGTCTCAATCCATGCCCGCGTTTCGTGACTGTCCCAATCCTTGTCCGGTGTGGTTTTCTCCACCCTTTCTATGATACTCCTGATCCGTAGCGGTCCCACAAACATTCTCCAGCTGTCCTCCCCCCGGCCCTTCAAAACCTTCACCCACTTCTCCGCGTGTTCCACCTTCCCCTTGGTACATGCCCATGCCGTATGGATTCTCTCCGCCGTCCATTTCTCCTGTACTTTGGTTAACACAGCCATGAAACTGTATTGGTACTGTGCTTCCTCCGTCATGGCAAACACCCTCCACAAACCCTCGTTGTTGTTGTACCAACGATATTGTAATTCCCACATAGCTCTAACCGCCATCCACCTCGCATCCTTGCAAACCCGATCCGTGTCCATAATCGCTCCCACCCGTTTACCCCACTGATATCCTATTTCCTCTACAAACCGCTGAGCATCCTCATCCACCTTATATTCCACTCCCCCTATCTGTCCCAACTTCTTTTCCTCCTCCGATATCCCCATCCTTATTTCCCGTTTGCTCATCCGATGCCGTATTCTGTCCTAAAGTAGTGACAGGAGGTACTATGTCTTGTGTCTGCCGCCGATCCCTCCTCCTTCTCTTCCTTCTCCTCTCCTCCTTCCTATCCTCCTCTTCCATCATTGCCCGTTCTCTGCCCCTCAGATACGCCTCCCACTCTACCATCGCCCTAACATAGGCCTCCTCCGCCTGTCTTAGATCCCTCGTCTCGTGAAAATGCATTTCAGTGTTAGAAACCTCGTCCTGAACCCGCTCCCGTGTTATAAGATATTCCTCTTCCCGCTTAGATACCCAAAACGACAACATGTCCCCTTCCTCAGAGTCCTCCTTCTCCTCTGTCTCCTCACTTGTCGCCCCACCTTCTTCGTCTTCTTCCTCCAAAGCCTCCTTTGTTTCCTTACTCCCCTTCTCCATACCTAGCATAATAGGTACCCACGTGTGTCCCTTCATGCATTTATCTTCTCCTCTGTCTCTTTCGGGCTCTCGCCACCTCCGCCTCTTCATCCAATTCGAAACCCAAACTGTCGAGTATCAACATATCCTGCTCGACTTGGTTCTTCAAGACCTTTTTACGCCGCTGACGAGCCATGTCTTCCAAAGTTGCGAAACACTCCCACTCACTGTCCACCTCCGTCCTCAGTTTCGTCAACCACTCCGCACTTGTCTCCCCTCCCGCTTCCAAAGCCACGACTTCCTTCCTCTTTTTCTCGTAACTCTTCCACCTCCGAACTACCGTGCCTTTTCATATATATCTCTTGCAAACTGTATTTCCCCTGCTCCAAATATCTCCGCACCCATTGCCCCTCAAGCCAGCCTGGACCTCCTTTGTAACCCAGATTGGACAGACGCTGAGGTCTACGCCCAGTACCTGGGACCCCTTCCTCGTCGGTAAATGCTTTTCCCCGATAACTCGTTTCCTCATCATCTTCCACTTCTTCAACCACTCTCCTCCGTCTCACCTCGGCCACTTTCCTCTCCCTTAGCGTAGTCTCTCGAACCCCTTCCACACCTCCACCCGTTGCTTGTCGTGATCCCGGCTTCCGAGTAGCGAGGTTTTCCGCCACCTTCGCCAAATCCTTCAGTCGATCACGAACCCCATGCACATCCCTATCAATCCTGCACCCCCTCATCCCATGGTGTATCGTCGTCTATGTCCTCCTCCGATATACCCCTATTCTTGGCCTCCCGTATTTGTTCTGCCCAGCCTCCACCTTCCATTCTTCTCTCCCCCCCCCCCCCCCCTCGTCTTGAACGTTCGTAGCCATGAGCGTTTCACACCAAAAGTAGGGACAGGTGTGTATAGTCTTCCCCGTGGTTCCCTTACTCCCCTTTTCTAGCCTTCTTGTTAGGCTTCTCCCCCATCGTAAGCTTCCATGCCTCTTCCCTTTCCCGTTTCTCTTTCTCTACAGCCTCTCTGTCTTTCTTCAACTGTGCCCGTATCCCTCATGCTCTGATTCCCAATATATCGTTCTCGTCTCATCCCAGCCAACTTCATCATCGATATTTTTGAGGCTTCCGCTTCCTCCATAGCCCGTCGAGTCCTTGCAATCTCGTGGGGACATACGTCCTTCCTCTTTAGCCACTCAGTCAGCTGTTCCCGTAAACGTTTCATATTCCTTAGCCGCGATGTCTACCTCCTTGTAGATATCCTTCCCTATTCGTATTTCCCCCTTTACCCACATCCCCTTTTCCCCTTCTTTGTTCTCCTCCTCCCACATTTTACGCCAGTGATTCGTTTGCCCCTCTTCCGTCTCCTCCTTAAGCTTCTCTCCCTTCCCCGTCTTCTCATCCGCCATCGTGACCTAAAGTAGGGCAAAAAGGTCCCATCATCTGTCTACTTCAAGTCCCCCCCAACTCTCCCTATTTCCACGTCCCTTCAAGTTCCCCAAATATCCCTCTACGCACCTCTACCCTGTGTCTGCGCTTCCCTGCCACTTAGGCCGTCAAATCATGATATGGCCGAAACCGGCAATAGTCCTCATGTGGTAAAAAGTCCGCAAACACCCCCTAAATCTCTCCCTATGACTTGGCGTGTCTCTGACGCTTTTTGTCCGCTATACCCATCTGATTTGTTGACCTCTTTTTGCGCCATGATGGCATTGACTTACCCCCTTCGAAAACCTCATTTATCTTTGGAATTTCGAGCTTTGTTCAAGTTCCCTGTGTAGTCCCCCACCCTATTCCCATTCCCTGGGTGGCAACCTGCTCGCTTACCTCCTCATTCCGAAAAATTGTTCCTCCTGACCCCTTCTTCCGACCGACATGTCCACCCCCCAAACCGTGCCTGTTGTAACCCCTTCTCTTCATAAAATCTCCCAAAATTTGTTTCCCCCGACTTCTCCTGTTGCCTCTTTCGTTCTCCCACGTCTCCGTTCCCCCAAATATGCCCGATTCCTCGCAAAATCCTTACGTCTCAGCGTCCGTTTCCATGCTTCCAATCCCAAGTCAACAGGGCATCCGAGTTTCTAGCCCCCAAAACCCATGAAAACACCACGAAACATCAACCCCAAATACAGCAAACATTAATTGCACATGCCTGAATGATTCATCACATGTTTTCCTTTGTTGTGAGAAAGAGAGAGTGTCCCCAACCTGTGTCCGCATCACAGCAACCCTCGTCACCTCACCAAACCAGCCGAAAACAACACACTCTTGGCATAAAATCATTCCTCTTTGCCTCCTGTGTATACCCACCCATCTAGAGACCCAATCAAAAACACTCACACCTCATGAAACCCTACCTTTTCCCAACTTTGGCTGCAAGCTGTCAAGCGCAAAACGCCTGTCTGTCAGCAACCCCAGCCCCACTCACAAACAGACCATAAGCAGCCCTGCAACTCAAGAAAATGATTGCCCATACCTGTTTGCACGCCCCTAGACCCAAAACATCTCAAGAAAAAGCACATAACCCCTGGAAGCGCATCAGGAAAAATTCCCCCCCTTTCCCATTTTTCTCTCGATGTCTCTTTTCAACAGAAAATTTCCGAGAAACCGAGGAAAATTTCCATACCCCGTTATATTGTATTAGCGACTCCAGATTGTTACGATAGCAGGATATTTAATAAACAGATAACTGTTACTAACGATATGAAGACTGAGGAATACCTAAAGTAGGGACTCCGTAATCTCCAGACCAAGGGTTAACCGACAGACCGGAACGATCAGTATTGCCATTATATACCGGGTGGGCCGGCATACTGGGGACAGGAAAAAGCGGTCTAGGGAAATAACGTGTAGATATGAGGGAAAAAGGCAATAGTTAACATTTTCTAAAAAGCTAACAGGTAAAGGGAAATAAATTGATCTGTTAACAGCAGTTGAAACGTAACAACTATTACTATGATACAAGTTCAACTGTCGATTGGTTATGACAGTTGATAAATATTAATAACAGGAAAAATGAGTTGGGCCTCGGAAGTAACGGAACTAAAAATAGAAGTGTAAACTTCAACTTGAAGTAAAAACTTGAAATATCATTGTTCAAGTTAACACAATATTAGTACTCTAATTCGGTCCGGTACGATATTCATTCCGCCGTCATAACTCAGCCTGAGTCCACCCCCCAGACCATAACAGTAGGTCACAGTGGAGTTGCGATCGAAACGAATCGTCAGGCCGGCGTAGTAACAGATAATTGACTAATTGATATATATGTGAATAAATATAAAAGGAAAATGAATCAACTTGAAAGATTGTAGACGTATATTAATGCGTGAATATGTGCGTGCGTATATTTGTCAGCGCAATGATCAACTTGGCAGTACAATATCAACATGTACATGTGTGCCGGCCCATCCGGTATATAATGGCATTACTCTATGTTCCGGTCTGTCGGTTTACCTTGGCTTGGAGAGTACGGAGTCCCTTCTACGTTAGGTATTCCTCATTCTACAAGTTGTTAGACAGTTATTATACTATTAAATATTTGGTCACGGTAACATTGCAGTCGCTAATAAAAACACAGTTTACGGGGTAGGAAATTTTCCTCGTTCCTCGGAAATTTTTGTGTCTTCTATGACTTGAGAAAATCGGCACAGATTCGAGGTTTGGGACATGGTTTATTGGAATGGAACTTGATGGTTGTTGATGGTTTTTGGTTGTTTGTGGATGAATCTATGCATGTTGCATGCATTTCTTGTGTTCGTCTTGGGTTCTCGTGTTTTTTCGTGGATGGGCAAGGGTTGCTGTGTCACACACACATCATGTGGCGGGAAATAGTTTGTACACATGGAAAAGCGGAATTTATTATAGCATAAGGTTACCTTGAATGCACATATATGCAAGGAGTGTGGTGCATGCGTCCTTTGCGTGTTTTGGGGTTTTTCGAGTGATGAGCAAGGGTTGCTGTACATACATGTCATGGGGACACTCCACACATGTCATGTTTTCTCTCGAAACCGTAAGGACAACTCAGTGCAAACATTGGTTCTGTGTTTGCTGTGGATTGTGGCAATATGGTAACATGTTTTCATGATGATTGATGGAGTGGAGACATAGGAATGACATGGCAAAGTGGGTGGTACTCACAGACACATAGGGGGATGACGTGTCAAAGAGACACAGACATGGGACAACATGTCACACAAGGAAGACAACAAAGTGGATTTGGGGGCTTGGGGGAACACGCATTGATATGGCACGACGAATGGCTGGGTGTATATGGAAGGAGGACAACAAGGGGGAACGAGTTTGCAAGGAGGTAGCAAGCAAGTCGGAGGAATGGCTGAGATGGGACGGAATATGCCCGCAGTCAAACACGTATGGGGGATGGAAGGTGGCGGGAACCGGAAAGGGAACAGGGGAGAAACAAATGGTGGAGTTCAACTTCGTTTGGAAAAGGACACGAGGGACATGGCGAAAGAGGACAGAAACGAGGGGACATCATGGCGCAGA
This sequence comes from Paulinella micropora, assembly GCA_019918135.1. NCBI lineage: Eukaryota > Cercozoa > Imbricatea > Euglyphida > Paulinellidae > Paulinella > Paulinella micropora. Next base: position 33,809 of record WBZZ01001512.1, read on the forward strand.
GCTCCAAGTGGAAATTCACGGTATTTACGGTGGGCGACCTTGGGAGTGGACAAGGCAAAGATGGTGTCCTTTTTCGAGGGGTTTTGCGGGCTTTTTACAAAAAATGGAATACTGCCCATATCGGCCATATCAGTACCCTTCAAGTCCTTATTTTCCTTTTTCGCACTAAGTGCGTAGAGTGGGAGGCTTGGGAGGAGTGTGGGATGAGGAATAAGAGGAACAGGAGCTAGATGATACAGGGTATTATATCTACGTTAGGTTTACGACAATATGATGGAGGCTGAGGATCAGGAAAAGACAGGCAAGGAGGAAAAAGGGGACGAGGGGAAGGAGGAAGACGAGGACGAGGGAGAGGAGAAGACACCGGAGTTTTGGAGAAAGACATGGGAGGCAGAGACGGAGGAAGGTGAAAAAGGAATGTGGAAAAGGGATGAGATGAGGATGGACATATACAAACGTATGGCTGAGATAACAGAGGAATTCGACACCATGCGGCAGAAGATGGAAAGGATGTTGGTCCAGAAACAGGGAGATATATGCCCGGTGGATTTTGAAGCGACAAGACGGAGTTTGGGGGAATTATGCGATTTGAAGAGAGCAATCGGAAATGCGGCTAGGATGAGGAGAACGAGATATATGGTCACACAAGGCTGGAAGGAGGCCAGAGAGGCATGGAAGAAGGAGAAACGAGAAAGAATAGGGAGGAGGACAAGCCAAACAAGAAGGCGAAAAGGGAGGAGTGAGGGACACTAGACAACATGGCACATGCTTCTACGTTAGGACACACGTCAGAGGATGAGCAAACGGGGGCTAAGGTTGGAGCTGACGGAGGGGGACAAACAGTGGGGATGAGTTAGGGGGATGGAATATAAGGTGGACGAGGAGGCACGGCAGTTCAGAGAGGAGATGGGTGAAGAGTGGAGTGAACGGGTGGAGGCAATTTTGCACACGGAACGGGTAACGGGGCATAAAAGGTGGATGGCAATTAGGAAACTATGGGAGTTAAGATGGCGGTGGTTTAGAGAGCGGGAGGGTTTATGGAGACAATTCGCCAAGTCGGAGGAGGCGAGGAACCAATATGTTTTTCTGGCCTTGTTGACGAAGGTGGGGGAGAAATGGGTAGCGGAAAGGATACATACGGCGTGGGCTTGTGCCACGGGGAAGGCAGCACATGCTAAGAAATGGTTGCAAACTCTCCAAGGAAGAGGAAAGGACAGTTGGACACTGTTCGTCGAACCATTGCGAATGCGAGGAAAAATTGAGAGGGTGGAGAATCATGCACCGGGCAACGATTGGGACAGTGAAGAGACACAGGAGTGGCTTAAACAGTTGCGGGAGGACAGAAGCCAGTGGACACAAAAGGACAAGAAAGAGAGGGCAGCAGGGAGAACGGACATTGAGCTGGGAAGAGAGGCTACAAGTCACACTCAAATGGAGGAAATGGCAGTGGATGAGGAGGTGGAAAGGGTGACGCAGGAACTGAAGATGGCGAGGGAGGTGAGGAGGAAGGCGGAAGACGAGGAGATAGAGGGAGAGTTGGTGGTGGAACAAGAGATAAGAGAGGACTCAGATCATGACGCGGGAGTCAAGTTAGAGCACTGGCCCAGGCATGGGAACAGGGACAGGAACAGGCACAACGTCAGAAGGAGGTGGTGGAGGAGGCAAGATGGGAAATTATAAGGAGGAGGTGGGAGAAGCGAACGAGTACGATGCCGGCCGAGATGAGGGAGCCTTGTTGGAAACATTTCAAGGAATCAGAGGAGGCAAGGGGACAGTATGCACGAATTCAAGAGGTGGAAAGGAGACTGGGTGACATGATACAAGACGTTATTTTGTCGGTGGAAACTGCGCTTACGGGCACAGTGGCAGAGGCTAAGGCTTGGGAGGCCAAAAAGGCATGACGAACATCCTGCACAATGGAAACAGTTTGTCAGTCGGTTGAGGACGAGATGGACGAAGGAACAGACACAGGGGAGTGTAGAGGGCAATGAGTGGCAGTCGGAGGAGACGAAGGGCACAGTGGCAGAGGCTAAGGCTTGGGAGGCCAAAAAGGCATGACGAACATCCTGCACAATGGAAACAGTTTGTCAGTCGGTTGAGGACGAGATGGACGAAGGAACAGACACAGGGGAGTGTAGAGGGCAATGAGTGGCAGTCGGAGGAGACGAAGGAATGGATGATGGCCTTGGGGGCAAAAATGGAGATAAGACACTTACAGGAGTTGGCAATGAAGTGGGAGAAGGAGGCGAAGGAGGAGGAGGAGGAGACAACGGATGAAGATGAGGAGGAGAGGTCTAACCGCGAAGGAAGTAGGAGGTCTTGGGACCAACGGCAGCGTACAAGTTTCGTACGTCGGGGGGAGGAGAAAAATAGGAACATGAGAGGGGCCTCAGGTGGTATGAGGCGGCTAGTAAGGCGTCACGAGAGTGTTATGAGGAGCACGAGGACCAATGCGCGAAGGACAGTCTCGAGGAATATCGAGTGGGACGCGGCGTTGCACGCGGAAAGAGAGGCGGAGGAGATGGAAACGCCAAGGTTTCCATGGCGGCAGTGCCAATGGTTGGCAACATAGTGGTCAGCCCTAAGGCGGAAGGGGAGCCATTGTCACCGGAACAGGAGGACGTGACGGTGTTGGAGAAGACGCACCCCAGCCGGGTGGCTTTGGACTTGGAGACGGATACGCAAATCAAGTTTGCTTCGGTGGACAAGTTTCGGAGCCTGACGAGCGAGGCGAAGGAATTCAAGGCACTGATCCAACACGTGAGGAACCCGACGCCGGAAACACGTACTAAGGCAGTGAAGCGGCAGCTGAAGACGTACACGTATTCGGATGGGCTGATCTGGTATATGGGCATGGACGGCAGACACAAGGAAAACCCGGAAAGGTGGACGGTGTGGGACCACCGGCATTACGGCATGCGATTATGATCGGGGCACATAACTGTCCCATGCAGAGCCATCCAGGATTGGAAAGGATGAAGTGGTCGCTGACAAGGAAGTTCTACTGGGGAAGTATGAGTAAGGATGTGGAACGATTCATCAACGGCTGCGCGCCGTGCCAGAGAGCAAAGACGCCATATGACGCAACCAAGGGTTTGCTCGGACAGTACGAGGTCACGAGCGACATTTTCGAGACGATCCACATCGACTATGTGGGCCCTCTACCGGAAGCGGGCGACGGGGGGTTCAAGTACATACTTACGGCCATTGACAGGGCGTCGAATTACTTGATCACGGTACCCACTAAGGACGAGACCAAGGAAACGACCTAAGGCTCTGATCGATCACGTTTTCTGCAGGATCGGAGTTCCAAGGAAGATCATATCAAACAGAGGGAGTTCGTTCATCAAGTGGACTCGAACGAACTCATGCATATTTTGGGTTTCAATGGAACTACATTACGGCATACAATCCAATGGCAAACGGGAAAATCGAGCGGATGCACAAGACGATGAAGGCATCCTGGAAAATCTATTGCCAGAACAACCAGAAGATGTGGCCGGAGACGGTGCAGGCTTTTACGTTTGCGGCTAACAACTTGGGCTCCTCGTCTTTAGAGGGAAGCGTTCGGCTTTGCCCGAATCAACTGGTACATGGAAGGGTGTTGAACACACCTACGGATCGCTTCAAGGACACTGCTTTATATGACCCGACGGAAATGATGGCATGCCGCTTGCGGGCAATAGCGGAGGCTGAACACATCGTCTGGAAGCAGCGCGAGGCTGCTATGAGGAGGAAGGACGACAAGGGGCAGCAAAAGTTCCGACATGTGGAATTCAACGTGGGGGACACGGTCTTGTTATACGTCCCGAGCATCCCGGTGGGTGTGTCGGCGAAGTTATATGAAAAGTGGCAGGGGCCGTATCAGGGGGTGCAGCAAACTGCGGCATACAACTACAAAATCCGTCATCAGCGAACGGCAAAGAGCAGATCGTGCATGTACGACGGTTGGTCAAGTTCTCACCGTTTCTACTGGATTACGAGACGGACGCGAAGGCACTGGCGCGCACGACGGATGACTGCGGCAACCCGACACCTTTGCTTACTCGTTCGCAGCGGGCGGAAGAGTTGGCGAGGTTGAGGGACCAGCTCCTGTACGAACCGGAAGAGGAGGAGAAGCAAAGATTGCGGGATGCAATTACGGAGCTGGAAAAGGGCTCTCACGAACGAGGATCCAGGAGACAGCGCCAGGAAGGCGAGGGCGCCAACGGCAAGGAGGAAACTAAGGCGCGGAAGGAGGAGCCAGAGGGCTCGGAGGGGGTGCTACGACAGGAAACAAAGGAGGAGGGGAAGGAGGAGAAGGAGAAGCAGCGGGCACAGACGGCCCGTCCGAGCTCGAGACCACCACCAGAGGGAGGGGACGGAGGTGGATCGCGTCCACAGTCAGAGAAGTGGTTGGACGACCCGACCAAGATAAATAAATCCGCTGGAGAGTCGGCAAGTATTAGTTGGTGCGACCGGCGGACAGAGAGGTCTCGGATGATACGCTGGATGACTTCTATGTCATGCCGATATTGAGGGTCGGAGGACGTACGAGGTCCAAGGCGGCGGCGGGCATTGCCCCAGTAATGCAGTTCTGGAGGAGCGATGATGGGACTAACATGTCATGGAAAAGCACCGTCGGTTCAGTCCAGTTTTTCTGGAGAACTGGGGGCAGAAACGGGAGACTTGGGATGTCAGCATTCAGTTGGATGACAAGGACCACACGCCCTATACGGTGTAATCACGACCTAGGGAGGTCCTGGACATACCTTTTGACCTCACGGACGAACGGCGAATCCCCACGTTCATTTGGGATGAGGTGGAGGAGAGAGGCTGGCCCTTTGAGATTATCGGGGCACCACCGGCACAGGTGGGATCGAGGGGACGGAAGCGTCCCTCGGGGACGGAGCGGAGGACGAGGAGGGGAAGGAGATGAGAGAAAGAGAGAAAGAAAGGAAGAGAGAGAGACGAGAAATGAGTGAGAAAGAGAAGAAGGAAAAGATAAGAAGATGACCGAAACCGGGGTGGTGCGCCCGGGGGAAACGGCTGAGGATACCCGCGGATCGCTTGATCCTAAAGTGTATAATATACACTTGGTACGCACAGGAGCGCGAGGGCAAGGACGTCATCGTCTGAACGGGAATCGGGAAAAACCAACTTTTTGGGAAAGGATAGGCGATGTACAGAGGCCACGATACTAATCGTGAACTTTCATGTGCTGGTTATCGACGGCACATGAAAAATGCACGACACACATGCACGGGCCATGGCAATAATTGTATTCTTTCATGTGCTGGCGAAGGCGAACACATGAAATTACACGACAATTACTTCTACCTCTCGGAGGATGTTGGGATTTCCGCGCAGGGCGCGATGACGGATAATCTTATCTCGCGCGGGGCGCGATGATACAAGTCCTTTTCCGCGCAGGGCGCGATGATGGATAATCTTATCTCGCGCGGGGCGCGACGATACAATTCTTTTTCCGCGCAGGGACGCGACGACAGGCCTACGAGCCTTTGGATGATAATATTTTAACCCGCCGGGGAGCGAGGTCGATGACGTTGACGGACTGATCACCCTCACGCTCACTTACTGATATTCACCCTCAGCCTGCGGTGGCTTGGCAAAGGGTAAGCGTACGGGGTACGAACGGGAAAAGGATGACGGAAAAGACTGAGAAGATGAAAAGAAAGATGAAGAATGATGAAGAGGAGGAGAAAGGAGGGGGTAATACAAATACACCCACAGGTACCGCGGAAGGGCAACGGGCCTATATGGCGGGCAAGGCCACGGTACACTCGGAATGTGTCACGCACGGAATTTATTTCTATTTTGCCGCTCAGGGACGCGAAGACGGCGGAACGTTGACTGGAAGACATTACCGCTCGGCATGCGGATCGGGATATGTGTATATATATGCGCGGATAGCAACACGGGCACGGGGGGGGGGGGGGGGGGGGGGGGACCAACGCGGAAGATGGAATGTGGGATGGCGGAATAGGGGGAGAGGGGATAGATGATAGGACGGATAGTAGTACAATGGGATAGATTATAGGTTGGATAGAATATAGGATGGATAGTAATAGAATTGGATAGATTATAGGTCGGATAGTAATAGGTATGGATAGTGTATAGGGGGGATAAGGGAAGGATCAACAAGGGGACGATACGGGACAACAACGGGACGACCTGAGGGCAGGGGGACAAAAGGGGGATAGCAAATGGGGGAATGGGATGGATAGACGGGTAGGTCTATAAGTGGTACTCGGGGTCGTTTCAAGCATGGAGTGATAGCGCCGGGGGGACGGCGATGGGGGGTATCCGAGGCTTGGCGGGGGGGCCTTCCCTCAACAACGTCTTAAGTCACTCCTGGGCTACACGCCGGGACTACATCGTCACCTGGGACCTTAATTTGGTAAAAGGTTTTTCGATTCGTGGCAATTTTTGATGTTCGAGTGGAAGTGGATGGATTGATCAAAGTCCCACTAGTCTCGTGGCAATTTTCGACGTTCGAGTGGAAGTGAAGGGATTGATCAAATTCCCACTAGTTTCGTGGGAATTTTCGACGTTTGAGTGGAAGTGGACGGATTGATCAAATTCCCACTAGTTTCGTGGCAATTTTCGACGTTCGAGTGGAAGTGGACGGATTGATCAAATTCCCACTAGTTTCGTGGCAATTTTCGACGTTCAAGTGGAAGTGGACGGATTGATCAAATTCCCACTAGTTTCGTGGCAATTTTTGACGTTTTTCAAGTGGAGGTGGATGGATTGATCAAATTCCCACTACTTACATGGCAATTTTCATGGATTCGGATTTTACACAAGAACGCTTATGCAAAATCATGGTGGCGGAAGATATATATGGGACGATACAGTTTACGGGAAGTGGACTCGTACAAATTTTTTCTTTTGCACAATGGAAGCGTATCGGATTTCGAATCCGGGGGATAATACGGAACCGATGGGCTAAGATCGGGCAAACATGGAACTCATCAATAACTATCCGGGGGGTAGTATAGACTCACACTAGTTGGGGGGGACGATGAGTGAATTTAGGCTGACACGGGGTGTGCAATTTATCAGAGGGGAAGTGTCCAGTCACAGACCATCTCTCGAGATAATTTTCATATTTTATCCCGGTTTGGTTCGGCTGGTCTTAACTCGACTTCTCGCGCACCCTGACGAGGGCACGCTCGGGGGGGAGAGGGGATTGTGCCGGCCCATCCGGTATATAATGGCATTACTCTATGTTCCGGTCCGTCGGTTTACCTTGGCTTGGAGAGTACGGAGTCCCTTCTACGTTAGGTATTCCTCATTCTACAAGTCGTTAGACAGTTATTATACTATTAAATATTTGGTCACGGTAACACATGCAGAGGCGGCCCGCCAGGACAGATATAGTATACACAAACATACATCAGGAGTAGGAGCGTAGATTGGCTCTCACTACGTGTTCAAAGCGGTAATAGCATTATGTGACCTGCCTTAGCTTATCCCTATTCAAAATATGAGAATATTACTATCGTACAAGCCTGTAGAAAATATTAACTTGTTGGGTGGAAAGTTAAGTGGGATAAAAGAAGTCCGTTCGAGGATTCAAAAACAAAAACCACTTGAGAGTCTACTTCGATTTCAAAGTCTTGAAAACATGAAACTCGTATGTCTTACTGTTGTAAGGTTTGCGTAAACGTTTAGCTGGTCGGGAATGATATAGCCCTTAGACTTGCAATTGTTTTTGGAGCTCGGCCTGAACTGGATATCCCGATGTACAACTTGATCATTCTCGCTGTCGAGTGTCATCTTCTTCCAGGTGTTGAGAGGCTTCGTCCATTGGAGATGCGTCGGTCCTTCCGTGACAGTGCCGTCCGGATGTGTGATCGGCTCCACGTAAAACTGTGCGGTATTGCATGTTAGATAGCGAAGTGATGCAGAGCTGGTGGACGCGGAAGTCGTCGCGGTCATCCGTGGGGTCTTCGTCCATGATCAGTAAGTTCCTAATTTGAGCAAGCCATCATCGATGAAGGCTATCACCTCGCCAACAGCGTAGTCCTTCTTGTCGTCATTATGCTCCTGGTCCCAGACCGGGTCAATGGTCTGAGCCGAGTCCGTCGGGGCCGTGTAGGGGCTAAGGTGTGCGATGTCGATCTTGCGGAGGACCTTGTTGGTGTGCTCGTGTCGAACTCCCAGGCAAAAAGTGTTATTGGAGGGTTTCCCCAATAGCCGTCGTGTTGAAGAACGGAGGAGGCGGGAACACCTTTGGTGGATTGCTTGGGGTTTAGACGGTGACTCGGTCACCCACCTTTCAATCGGGTAGTTTGCATCGCCGTTGCTTGTTCTTCTGTTCGTTGGCAGCCTTGCGTAAAGGAAGAGTATTCCTTGACATACGCCGTGACAGCAATCCGAGCTAGGCGGAGAGTGTCGAGTTGGTCCGATGTCTGGACGGTCGTCGAGCCAGACTTAGTCATTGCGGCGGTTGATCGGGCCGCGCGTTCAGCGACGACTTCGGGAGAGACGAAAACGTCGATTGATGTACGTGGCTGGCGAGCCATTATACTCTCAAAACCCGATACGCCGATGGCGGTGGAGACGTAAGTGTTCTGAGAGAACGATAGGGCTGGCATGGCCTTGGGCCATGTCTTCTTGTCCTTGTCTGTGAGCGCCTGGATAGCACGGCGGAGGCTTTGATGCCTGCGTTCTACCATGCCTAACTGCTGATGAGAGTATGGCGCAGTGGTGAGCCATTCGATTCCTGCCATGCTCAGCCTGCAGAAGGCCTTGGCAAGATTGCCACGGAAAGATCCATGATCGTCAGACAGGATGGCCTCCGGAAAACTAAAAAGGCAAACCCATCGGGCGAGAATGGTCTCAACGTACCAGTCAGGGTTGATGGGGGCACGGTGATAGGAGTGCTTGCAGGGGTTGGAAGTACCAATCCAGAAAGTGATCCAGGCGCCCCAGGGATCGAAGTCGAAATCGGTAAATGGTTAACAAATTCCTCTAGACGAATGAAGGTACCCAATGTGATTCCAGAGAGCTTCATGTTGAGCTGCAGAGCCTGTGGGCCCCAGGTACTCCTGGTAGATGTCGTGGGCTGTCATATTAGGATTAAACATCAACTTGAGGGAGGGTGTCGGTACAAATGATAGATGAACTAATTTGCTTATCTTTTACTGCTTTGAGTAAAATATTACGGTATTCACCAGAGTAATTAGTAAATAGATCTTCTCGAAACTGTGTTGATTGAGTCCACGAGAGGTCCGTAGTGAGAGGAGTTGCTTCCCTTCCTCAACTTCCTTCTGAAATTTCTTCTCGGAGGGCAGAAGGCAATGGTAGACGCCCAGGATGGTAAATGGATCCAGACATTTCCTCTTGTGTTCCCGAAGACGCGACAGGGGATCGTCGTGGCGTGAGTTGGCGAACATTGCACGTTACCAGGGGTAGGCCAGGTAGTGTGGGTACACTTCAAGTGTAGAGCACGATGAGCAGCAAAGAGGATGATCTTGCTGGGTGATAAGGGGGTGACCCTAACACAAACAAAACCAGACACATACTGTGTTGGTTGACTGCATAGAGTGTAGAAAAACAGAGAGACGACACAAAAATGCAAAGACAGGTGAACGATCTGTCTCACATATGTGTTTTTGATGACCTCTGATCTCCTACGTTCGTTGAGTAGTACCTTCCTTGTAGGAGGTGCTTTCAAATCGATCAGATTCTGTCGACAGAACACACAAAATTCATGTGTGCAGTTTCCACTTGAAAGGAAAATTCGAATTGTGAGTTTGGATACAATCCCAAGGGATAAATACACAACGAACTCTTATTAAAAGTCTCTATGGCTGCATTAAGTCCTAAATCCTGGTCAGAGAGAGGTGAAATACCAGTAAATAGCTGAGAGCTCACTTCGTTTATTTACGTAGATTTCTACTTGTTTGCAGACTTTGGTTGCAAAGTACGATCACGGTGAACGTAGATTTGTGAGTTGGTATCGTGTGACACTTGAAGATGCTGGTGTAGCACTTGAAGGGCTTCAAGTCCAAGTTGTGGGTTCAAGTGTCCGAGATTCGCTTGTGGAAAAAGTCTTTCACAGTCATGATGTAAAAAGCATGGATGTGAACGGCAAATATTATTTTCCGTTCTCTTGACTGCGTGTCGACAAATTTACCATAACGTGCGTGTTCACGGGAAATCGGGGAAAAAGGCAGTAGAGTGAGAAAAAAGGTAATCGAATGATAAAAACTTTGAGTTGATTGTTTGAAGTCATTCCTGAACGAAATCAAAAACTAGTTAGTGAAGTTGAAACGTCGTGCAGAGGAGAATCTAACGGGCCGGTCAAAAACAGTAAAATGTCAACGGTAGTGATTTTGGCAGGTCGTTAAAGTGCTCAGTCTGATATTTTTAGTCACGCCGCTTTGTGATTTAACTTGTGACGACCATTTCGATTTTCTAATTTGAAATGGATGCCATTTATCGCATCGCAATAGTTATTAATCATAGAGGTATTAATCATTACTAGACTTGCATTATCGATATAGAACTAAGGGGGAGCGTTGGATGGTTAATTACGTTTACCGTTAGTAATTGCTTTTATGAGTGGGAAAGTATTTTATTCATATAGTCGGATAACCGTAGTTCTAAGTCAATAAGTGCAACGGACGTAACGGACTTTATTGGCATACAGACTCGAATTGGACAATAATCATTGGGTAATAGTTACAGCCTACGGTTACGACTGCTGATTTTTATTCCTGGCAGTTTCGTTACTGCCTCTGAGTTGTCAGTTCTGCTATTCTACTTGCGGATTAAAGTGTGTCGATTGAGCGTCGCGACTTCTAACGGAGTCTCTCAGCAACTTGAACCGGACTGTATTAAGATACTGCTGTCGACATTCAAGAGAAACTTCAAAATTGTGACTTTTTAGATTTTCATTGGAATTTCGATTTTGAGTCATTTTTTCGATTGTGTGAAAAATTCAAATTTCTCGACTTAACGGTAATATTTTGCGAAAATTTTCGTTTTTTGCGGACGCATATAGCAGTTAATTTGAGAAATTTAAATTTTTGTCACAAAATCTGCGAAATTCCAACCAAAATCAGAAATCTGACTCAAAATCTGAAATTTAATAATTTTTTACGTCTTGAATGTCGACAGCAATACTAGGTCAGTGAGTGACAGGGTAATTACCTAATCAACGAACGGAGTTATGA
>WBZZ01001512.1:50000-60000 GCA_019918135.1 Paulinella micropora
AATGATGAGGAAGTTCGACTCTTTCTTATCCTTTCTCTCTATCTCTTTCTTTCTTCTTCTCCCTCTTTTTACCGTAAACAAGGCTCTTTTATATTCTTTCCCTCTTTTTTTTTCTTTTTTTTTTTTTTTTTTTTTTCGTTCTCGTTTTTCTTACCTGCTGCTGCCTGTTAGGTTTGGTTATTTTCACTTGCGTTATAGCCTTATGGTGTGGGTTGTGGCTAGCGAAGACTCTTCTGGTCTATGAGGGGGGTGGGGTGCGGAGTGGTTTGGCTCGATTAGCTTGGTGCTGCATGTTTGTGAGGTTGCCAGGCTTGGGCTGGTCCTTACGGATACTGCAGCACTCGGCATAATCGCGTCGCGAGCAATCGCCACGTCGAGCCTTACTACGCTCTGCACACCACCCTCCTGGCTACGATGGCCTCTGGGTGCGAGTGAGTTGCGTTAGGTGCTGCAGTTTCCTTAAGAGCTGTCTCACTGACTGTCAATTGATCTCACTTGCGCCCTTTGTTAATTATGTCTGACCTCTGCATACTGCTCTTACCTTATAGTATCGTATCGTCTCCCTTGCCCCTGTCTGGCCTTGTGTTTGTATGCTTGTTTGTGTTTTCCTCTTTGTGTTTGTCGTTGCGTCTGTTGTTGTTGTTTATCTTGTCTTTGTGTCCTTTGTTTTTGTTTGTTTCTTTTTGTGTTGGTTTTGTGTTTTTTTCTTTGTTTATGCTTTTTATTTGTTTTTATTTGTTTTGTTTTTATCGATCTGCTTGTTTTTTCCTCGTTCTTTGTTTCTTGTTGTCCTCTTTTTCTCTCTTTCTCTTTTTTCCCTCTTGTATCGTCCTTTTATTCTTTTCTGGAGCCTTCTGTTGAACCTTTGTTCCAGTTTGTCCTTTTGAGCTTGTACTGTTGTTCTTTGGAACCAGATCTCTTTTGATTTAAGCTCTTTTTTATGTTCTTCTTTATCTTTTGTTCTTCTTTGTTTCCTCTTTTTCTTTTCTCATTAAACCTTGCTTACTGTAATATACATATATATATATATATATATATAAAAAAACTATGGAACACCAGGCTTGCTCCTTTGTCTGCACTTGAAGGAGAACTCTCTGAATCAGTCGACGTATCTGGTCAACCACGCACACTCCCGACTTCCCCCCCCCCCCCCCCCCCTCTTTCACTTTTTGTCACTTTTCAGTAACGAAAAAGAAAAGAGGGGGGGGGGGGGGGCGCCAGACTTAAACGATTACACCTTTACAATAACATATATCCATAACAATAATATAATAATATCACCGCGCAATATATCTAAACATAAATATTAATATTAATAATATAATATCGAGCCGCTAAATACCAGTTTAATATTTTTCCTTAATACGCTCGATTAAACAACTAGGTTTCCACCTTACATAAAAGGTATAACAACTAGCTATACTTTTCACGTGGACGTTCCCTGAGTCAAATTGTAAAATTGTTCTCTCAATAAAAGCGAAGAAGAAGAAGAAGAGTGTTGTGTGTGTGTGTGTGTGTTTTCAAGGGACCTGGGCAAATAGAACTTCACCTCCTTCTCGGATAGGTTGATGAGACAATTTGATGAAAGTTTCTCAAGCGCCTGTACGACTTCTGACATGAGAGACACAAGCTTTCATAGAGACAAAGAAAAAACGTTGCTGAAGTTGTGACTAAAAGTATTCGTTTGATTTTTCGATTGCTCAGTTTCTGTCTGAATACCATTGAAATGTTGGTGCTCAACCAAAAACGCTCTGAATCGCATTAGCGACGAGTACTGCGACGTTTAGCGGACTCCTTCACCTATCATCGTTGAACATCTTGACAAAAAGGCTGACGCATCCAAGTGCCAAGAATATTTGTCCCATTGCCAAAATCGCAACTAAATTTTTTTAGGTTGTCGAGAGAAATAGATAGGAGGATTTCAAGATCACCCTAATAAATATGGACGTCCTGGAACGAAAGCGCCGAGTCGTCATGATTTCATCATTCGTGCTCTTGGTAGGCGTGCTATTATTTGCACTCTCTTGGTGTTCGTTTGCGTGTTTTTTTTTAAAAAGAATTGTGTGGTTGGTTTCGAGCTTCTATTTCAACTTTTGTGTATACGTTTTTGGTAATGCTATGGCAGGTGATTTCAGTCTTCCTGGTGATTGAATACTTTCAATCCTTTGTCGACGCCTTGGACTCTCCAGCAGTTTGGTTTTGCAGACTAATTGTCCTGTGCTGCATTTCCGCTGCCTCTGCTCATGGTTTATGGGGAGCATATGAGAGGAGCGCGAGCCACTTGCTACATTTTTCATATATGCTTGTGGCAATTCTGACAATTTGTTTTGTTGGGCTGCTGTTTGACTTTCTGGAACAAGTCCCCTGGGAGGACATCGTCTGGGATATTTGCGTCTTCACAGTCCTCCTGATGATCCAGTCATTCACGAGGGACTTGCGCAAGGAAGAGCGCAAAGGAGAAGAGCGCCCCAACACTCCCACAAATTCTCAAACCAGAGAGCCTTTCTTGACCAAGTCTACCAGCGTGGATGGCTGACTAGGCAAAACGCATTTGAGTTAAAAGCCTTGTGAGACGTAGTGGACGTTTTTCGTGTTTAACTCGATATCGTAGCTGTCGTGTACGTTTGAGGCTTACCAGGCTTCTTTGTTCTCTATCTTACTCCAAAATGTGTGAGAGGGTTTGACTTTGTCGTCCTTTTCCTGGCTCGTGATCGACCATCGCCGTGTCGAAGGTGAGCTCAATGGTTGCTGGTTGTCGTTTTTGTCAGTGTAGGTTCTAAGCGGTACCCGCACTGTACCTAAGTGGCGAGAGAAGACAAGTACAACAGAAATATGTTACACTGTATAGGAAGAATTTCAAAGAGCGGATTCTCAATCTTAGGAGTAGTTGCTCAAAATACACTGAATGAAAATATTTAGTACTCTCCAAGCGTGAAGATGTTTTCCACAAGTTCACGATGTACATTCAACTTCAAGCTCGGATGATGATACATTTTCCACAAGTTCACGATGTACATTCAACTTCAAGCTCGGATGATGATACGAACGAACCCTTCGCATAACATATGAGATGCGAATTTATAGTCAACGATGGCTCATCCATCCCATAGTGGCAAGCTACCGCTTACTTCAATTTTCTACGTCAGGTGTCATCCTATCAGTTCTCAAGCAGTTTATTAAAAGTGTTTGCGTAAAATAATAATAATAATAATAATAATAATAATAATAATAATAATAATAATAATAATAATAATAATAGTGCTTCTCTGTCAATGGCTGATGCAAATCTGCACATGCGCCTCCATCGTCTCACCCGTGAGGGGAGTACGAAGAATGACGATAGGCTCTAATGACACCCCCGCACGGGCAGTTCCAACACTTCCAGACGGACCGGTATGTTCAATGAAAATACTGGTGGCACCGACGGGAATCGAACTGGCGATGGGCCCAGATGGTAGAACTTGAATAATAATAATAATAATAATAATAATAATAATAATAATAATAATAATAATAATAATAATAATAAAAGTCAAGCAATAATAAATAAATACGCAATAAATAAATAAATACGTAAATACCACATAAATAAATCACCAAAACTTGACCAGAACGCCCCCCCCCCCCCCCCCCCCTCCCACCCGCCCCCCTCCCAAGTGAAACGGAATCTCAATTCACAAGTGGCAGTATTGTCGTCGGCCCACACATTACATAGTGGCATTACCTGTTTTCTGCTTGTCGTTATACGTGGTGCTTTGATTGTCATCTCGATCATGGTTGAAGTTGGCGTATGGCACCCGCAATCTTGGCCTGCTTGTGGTCGGAGTTTGTATACAATTTTGCCACCGCCTGTTCAAGTATAAAAGAATATATTTATTGATGCCTCTTCTTTACTACAACCAATTCAATCCACTCCGCTAGCTAGTATTAATATTGTAACCCAATCTCTGTTCTTATATAAATAAGGTTTAAAGATAGTGGAAAATGTAGGAGACAAGCGTGTATTATTAATACTAGCTAGAAGCCGCACCGGAGGTCTAACCCTTACGAGCTCAAAGGAAAGAGGAATTTAATAAAAAGCTTGAACACAACTGGTTCAGTACTATTATTAATAATAACCTCCACTTCTAAAGTAGAAAGGGAAGTCAGGAATGAACCCAAACAACAAGCCAAAGGGAAAAACCGCTAAAAACGGAGTGTCCCTTTAACACTGGTCAACTGACACGAGATGATGTGTTACATACGTCCGTACTTGAACCTGCACAAATGCCAAAACATACCACAAACAACAACCCATAAGTGCAATTTCCCTTATTTAGCCATAAATTCCCAGTCACGGGAAAAACGACCAAATTTCACGGAATTTTCATGAAAATAATCCATATCTTTAAACGGTTACTACAATCGCAATAAAAGGATCGGGTCAACGCTATCAATATGGGAGATTAATAATCCATTAGGATGCTACAACTTGGTGTAACATACATCCTGATAACCTCTCCCACTCCGGTACTAACTTGAAACGGTTAAGTGTAAAATATAGGATTTAAGGCCGTATGGGCGGGTTTAAGCTTCCCAGCTTCCCTTCCCTGATGATATCGTTTTATCCTAATACAACATTAAAACCGGAAGTATTGTTCAAACCGGAAATATAACAAGAATTCATCTTATAAAACATTTAATAACAAGGAATCACTTCCACGAGTGAATTCCCGTAAAAACGAACAGCGTAAAAACGATGTAGTATACCGTGGGTGTTACCTGCACAATTCGATAGGAAAAAGGAAGTTTGGACGTAACGTCAAAAAGCGATCACGAACTAACGAACGAACGAACACACGAAAAAAAATTTCAACGCAACCGCGAAAAAAACGCCAAAAAAAAAGTTAGCTCGGGAGGTATATGCCCTGCGGGCCGAAGATACCGCGACTGTACGGTTATGCTGTAGTGGACTAGAATCCAATCAATTCTTCCGATGCCTTCCCCTTAATTAGGGCCTAGGACAGCTCAGCGAAGATGCAGCCCGACGCATGAGGAGAGTAAAGAGCAAAACTATCAACACAAGTGTCATACTACCCAACACACAAGTCTCACCCTGTAGATAAACAAACTTGAAATTATATATAAGTTAACGTTAGCAAAATTTGCTAGGTCTGTCCAGAATAAACAGCACATTCATATCAGAAATCCCATCAGCTACTGAAACGCCTGCTGCTACCTTACGCACGCGACCGCTACATTGCGGCTTCCAAGTGTGGCTTGGCCTGGGCCAGCAAGTCTTCAATCGACTGGCTGAATTTCTCTCCTTCAAGCACGTCACACACTGGGCTAGGAGCCAGAATAGGGCCCATTGGGCCTGGCGGCGGAAAGAGCGCATCCGGCTGCACCTGCACATACATACACACATACATACATACGTACATACATACATACATACATACATACACACACATATATATATATGTATATATATATATATATATACATATATACATACATAGACACACACGCACACACATACATACATTACATTACATTATATTACGTACATTGACATGACATGACATTACATTACATTACATTACATTACATTACATTACATAACATTACATTACATAACATAACATTACATTACATTACATTATTTTACATAACATAACATAACATAACATAACATTACATAACATTACATAACATAAAATTACATGACATAACATTACATGACATAACATTACATGACATACCATTGCATGACATAACATTACATAACATAACATTACACGACATAACATTACATAACACATAACATAACATAACATTACATAACACAACATTACATAACATTACATAACATAACATTACATAACATAACATAACATAAAATAACACTACATAACATAACACTACATAACATAACATAACATAACATTACATAACATAACATTACATAACCTAACATTACATAACATAACATTACATAACATAACATAACATTACATTACATTCCATTCCATTCCATTCTCCATTACATTATATTACATTACATTACATTACATTACATGGCATTTACATTACATTATATTACATTACATTACATTACATTACACTACATTACATTACATTACACTACATACATACATACATACATACATACATACATACATACATGCATGCATGCATACATACATACATACATACCCGCACGCTGACAGCGGGCTTCTTGAGGCCGTCGCACAAGTTGACCTAGACATACATAGATACATAGATACATGCATACATGCATACGTACATTCATTACATTTACATTTACATTTAAATTTACATTTACATTTACCTTTACAGTTACATTTACATTTACATTTACAGTTACAGTTACAGTTACATTTACATTTACATTTACATTTAGATTTACATTTACATTTACATTTACATTTACAGTTACATTTACAGTTACATTTACATTTACAGTTACATTTACAGTTACATCATCAACATCAACATTAACATTAACATTAACATTAAACATTAAACATTAAACATTAAACATGAAACATTAAACAGTAACATTAAAACAGTAACATTAAAACAGTAACATTGAACATTAACACTAACATTAACATTAACATTAACATTAACATTTACATTAACTTCTATGCATGTATATGTTATGTATGTATGTATGTAACGTAATGTAAGTGTAATGTAAGAGTAATGTAATGTAATGTAATCTAATGTAATGTAATGTAATTTAATGTAATGTAATGTAATATTATGTACATACATACATACATAAATACATAGATACATACATACATACATACATACATACATACATACATACATACATACGTGCGTACGTACCATACATACATACATACATACATGCATAACATACATAACATACATACATACATACATACATACATACATACATTACATACATTACATACATACATACATACATAAATACGAACGTACTAAATACGTACGTACGTACGTACATACGTACATGCGTACGTACGTTCGTACGTACGTTCGTACGTACATACATACGAACATACATACATACATACATTGCATTGCATTGCTTTGCATTGCTTTGCCTTGCTTTGCATTGCTTTGCCTTGCCTTGCATTGCATTGCATTGCATTGAATTACATTGCATTACATTGCATTACATTACATGTAATGTATGTATGTAATGTATGTAAGTAATGCATGTATGTAATGCATGTATGTAATGCATGTATGTAATGTATGTATGTAATGTATGTATGTAATGTATGCATGTATGTATGTCATGTATGTATGTCATGTATGTATGTCATGCATGTATGCAATATATGTATGTAATGTATGTATAAATGTATGTAATGTATGTATGTATGTATGTATGTAATGTATGTATGTAATGTATGTATGTAATGTATGTATGTAATGTATGTATGTATGTATGTATGTATGTATGTATGTATGTATGTATCTACGTATGTAATGTAATGTAATGTAATGTAATATATACATTGCATACGTACATTTCATTACATACATTTCATTACATACATACATGCATACATGCATGCATGCATACATACATACATTCATACATACATACATACATACATACATAACATACATACATAACATACATACATACATAACATACATACATACATAACATACATACATACATAACATACATACATACATAACATACATACATACATACATACATACATACATACATACATACATACATACATACATACATACATACATACATACATACATACAACATACATACGTACATACATACATACATACATATGTATATATGTATGTACATATGTATGCATATATATGTATGCATATGTACATAAAAAATAGATACACATACATACATACATACATATATACACACATAAATACATACATATGTATGTATATATGTATGTATGTACATATGTATGCACATATACGTATATACCTACACCTGTACATACACTTACATACATACATACATACATACATACATACATACATGCATGCATGCATACATACATACATACATACATACATACATAACACAACACAACATAACACAACATAACACAACACAACACAACACAACACAACACAACATAACATAAGATAACAGATAACATAACATAACATAACATAACATAACATGACATGACATGACATGACATGACATATATAATATATATATATATGCATACATATATACATTTTTGCATACATACATACATATATACATACATACATACATACATGCATACATACATACATACATACATGCATACATACATACATATATACATACATACATACATACATACACACACACACACACACATATATATATATATATATATAATATACATACATACATATGTATATATATATATATATATACATACATACATACACACATATGTACATACATACATACATACATACATACATATATACATATATACATAACATACATACATACATACATACATACATACATACATACCATATATACATACATACATACATACATACATATATACATACATACATACATACATACCATCTGCTGCAGCACCGGAGAACCGCCTGTGGAAATATATGTATGTATGTATGTATGTATGTATGTATGCATGTATGTATGTATGTATGTATGTATGTATGTATGCATGCATGAATTGTATGGATGTATGTACGTACGTACGTAGGTCGGTACGTACGTACGTACATATTTACGTACGTACGTAAGCACGTAACTAACGTAACGTACGTACGTACGTACGTAACTAACGCAGCGTACGTACGTGCGTACGTTCGCGTACGTTCGTACGTTACTTGAGTCACGCACGTACGTACGTACATACGTTACGTACATTACGTACGTACATACGTTACGTAAGATGCTTGCATGTATGTATGAATGTATGTATGTATGTGTGTCTGTATGTCTGTATGTCTGTCTGTCTGTCTGTCTGTCTGTACGCCATGTATGTATGTATGTATGTATGTATGTATGTATGTATGTATGTGTGTGTGTGTATGTATGTATGTATGTATGTATGCATGCATGCATGCATGCATGTATGTATGTATGTATGTATGTATGTATGCATGTATGTATATATATATATATATGTATATATATACATACACACACACACACACACATATATATATATATATATGTATATATATATATATAATATATATATATATGTATGTATGTATGTATGTTTGTTTGTATGTATGTGAGTGTGCGTAATATATGTATGTATATTGTATGTATGTATGTATGTATGTATGTATGTATGTATGTATGTATGTATACCTGGGGTTTCGCCAAGGATACACAGCACAAGCGAACCTGACAATGAAAATATATGTTTATGTATGTATGTATGTGCGAGCCTGACAATAAAAATATATGTTTATGTATGTATGTATGTATGTATGTGTGTATGCATGCATGCATGTATGCATGTATGTGTGTATGTATGTATGTATGTATGTAGTATGTATGTAGTATGTATGTATGTATTTAGTATGTATGTATGTATGTATGTATGTATGTATGTATGTATCTGTGTATGTGCGTATGTACAAGGTCGCATGTAGCCGTCCACAGCGATGAACAGGTCCATCCCTTTCTTACTATAATCAGCCACCTACATAAATGCATGACATACGTACATACACACACACACATACATACATACATAGATTACCTACATACATACATACATACATACATACATACATACATACATTACATACATACATGCATACATACATACATACATACATACATACATACATACATACATAAAAACATACATACATACAAACATACATACACACACATACATGATCACACATACATACATACATACAAACCCAGATCTTTGCGCCAGACTTCTCCAAGTTGGCTCTGATCAGCGTCGCTTGCTGCATATTGATCTACACA
>WBZZ01001512.1:70000-80000 GCA_019918135.1 Paulinella micropora
GCGTCACCATCGTCCGACAGATTGACTTGCGCGGCATGCATGGCTTTCAAGGCCTCAAGATCGCCATTCTCGATGGCTTTGACCACCTATTGTATTGTATTGTATTGTATTGTATTTTATTGTATTGCATTGTATTGTATTGTACTGCATTGTATTGTCTTGTCTTGTCTTGTCTTGCATCTTATTGTCTTGTCTTGTCTTGTCTTGTCTTGTGTTATACCTTGGTGTCCAGCTTCGCCGTCGCCATGCTGTACTGCTCTCCCAAACCCAGCTTACCCGAGAGCTGCTTGATCTGTGGCAGGTTGACCGGGTTCACTCCGCTGGAGAAGTCGATGTACAGGCGCCCTGCCATGGCCATGCCCATAGCGCCCTTGGGAGGAAACAGCGACCAGTGGCCAAACAAAAGCACCAAGAACGGCCGCTGCGTGGCCACGCACCACGCGAACTCCTCGTTGCTCCGCTTGCCCTCGATGTACGGCGTGGACAAGCACGCCAAGAACACACTGGCTGCTTTCACGGTTTCCTTTGTGGCGGTGGGGGACGACATGGTCACAGGTAGGCCAGTTTGCTCGATCACCGCCGCAGCAATCTCCTCCGCCCGGGCCTGGTCCTCGCTAGCGAAGCTCATATAGAAACTCATCGGTGCACCGGCCGAGCACCGAAGGCGTGTGACTAAACAACACCAGCACACACTGCCATCGAACCCATACCAACGAATACATCAAAACTAACCAGGTCTTGTGTTGCTACCTTCTCTCCCCCTACTCTCCTTCAGCAGAAAATACACTCATAAGCAAATACAGTCTATATACCAAAAATGAAACAATGTGCTCTGCAGTGCTGCCTGTGCAGGGGGTCCGGTACTCTCTCATTTTATGTTTTGTTTGTCCATCGCCACAGCAAGAATATTCCAATCATTTCGTCCACAGGAAGAAGAGGAATCGTTCGAAATCCCGCAGCATCCCCACAGCAAGAACCAGGACAACACTCTACTGCAGCCCACAGCCTCAAAATTTTTCAGACCACGGCGGCCGCGGGCCACTCATTGAAATTGGAAATTTTTGGGCAAAACGAACAGAATTTTGTAGTCTCTCACGTAGGGGGTGACCACTCTTCAGGTTCCCTTCACCAGTTCCTTTACTCAAACCACAGTGTTTACCTCTATCGACACAGGTTCAATGTCTTTTCGTCACTTGACGGAACGACAGCAGTTGGCGTTGCTTCTCAAGCAAACATCTCTCGAAGGTCAGCAGAGGCCTATGTGCCTACCTACTTTTTTTCGCCTATCGCACTCCCTAACCATCCGACCTACCTTCCAACTATCAACCCTACCTACCTACCAATTTAAGCTACATATATGCCATAGTACTGCCATACTGCCTGCCCACTTACTTCCTACCTACCTAACGACCGACCTGCCAACCTTTCTTGCTTTCCTACCGACTGACCTATCTACCTACCTACCTACAGTTCTACCTACCTACCTA
Source organism: Paulinella micropora (assembly GCA_019918135.1). Lineage (NCBI taxonomy): Eukaryota > Cercozoa > Imbricatea > Euglyphida > Paulinellidae > Paulinella > Paulinella micropora. The sequence continues at coordinate 71,488 of WBZZ01001512.1, forward strand.
CCTACCTACCTACCTACCTACCTGCCTACCTACCTACCTACCTACCTACCTAAACTACCTAACCTACCTAACCTACCTAACCTACCCAACCAAAGGTAACCTACCTAACCTACCCCACTTACCCTACCTAACCTACCTAACCTACCTTCTACCCACCTACCTACCTACCTACCTACCTACCTACCTTCCTACCTGATTACTTACCGACCTACCTACCAACCTACCTACCTACCTACCTACCTACTACCTACCACCTACCTACCTAGCTATTACCTACCGACCTACCGACCGACCGACCGACCTACCTACCTACTTCCTACCTACCTAAAAACCTCCCTCCTCCCTTTCCTACCTCCCTTTTCACCCTACCTCCCCACCTTTCTTTCTTTCTTTCTTTCTATTTTTCTTTTCTTCTTTCTTTTCTTTCTTTCTTTCTTTCTTTTTCCCGTTCTTTCATTCTTTCATTCGTTTAGTCAGTTCATTCATTCATGCATTCATTTCATTTATTTCATTCATGTCATGTCATGTCATGTCATGTCATTCATTCATTCGTTCGTTCGTTCGTTCACTCATTCACTCATTCATTCATTCATTCATTAATTCATTCATCCACTCATCCATTCATTCCTTCCTTTCATTCGATCGCTCATTTACTCTTTGGTTCACTCTATCTACAGCTGCCTTGCCTTGTTCATTCATTCACCTGCAGCCTATCTCGCGACATCTGCCCTTGCCCCCCCCCCCCCCCCCCTCCCCCACCACCACCACCCACCCACCCACACACACACACACAGACACACACACAGACACACACACGCACGCACGCACAGCTAGGACAAGGCGGCTGGTAGGAAGCAGTGAATGATGGGTTGAGGTGGAAGAGCCGCTGTGTGTAAGGCGGTATGACGATGGGTAGGTGGCGTTGAATGCGTACATGCAGGAAGCAGAGAGAGAGAGAGAGTGGGTGTGTCTGGTGGTGGGGAGAGAAGGTGTGTGTTTTTTGTTGTTGGGGGGCGTCAACTGGAGGAGAGGAGGCTCTGCCTAACCTTGCAAGCCGCCTGTGCCTTATTGCCCACAGTCCAGCCCGCGTCGCCATCTCCGTCCTCGTCCGCGTCGCGCCGCTCCAGCGAGCAAGCCAGCAGCACTGGTATGCACATGCATGCATACATACATATACATACATTCATACATACATACTACATACATACTACATACATACATACATACAGTCATACATACATTCATTCATTCATACATGCATACGTATATACCAAGGCGGGCGGCGCCGGGCCAGCCGCGACTCGCGCGACGTAGCTACCCCAACCGAAACCAACAGCAGAACAGCGCGCGACAAGGACAGAAATGAGGTTGTGTGTGTGTGTGTGTGTATGTGTGTGTGTATGTATGTATGTATGTATGTATGTGTGTGTGTGTATGTATGTATGTATGTATGTATGTGTGTGTGTATGTATGTATGTATGTATGTATGTATGTGTGTATGCGTGCATGCATGCATGAACATACGGACATGTGTAGATAAGTATGTACATATGTACATATGTACATGCGTATATATGCATGTATGTATGTATGTATGTATGGATGTATGTATGTATGTATGTATGTATGTAGGTGCGAGTGAAGCGTGAGCGAGAGCCGGCCGTCAAGGTGGAGGCGGCAAGGTAGATTCTCACTGCTGTGTATACATACACACACACGTGTATGTATATATATATGTATAATACATATATATACATACTATATATATATATACACACACATATATATATATGTATATATATAAAAGAGGTGTCCCAAAAGTTCGTTCCCACTTTTGATCTTTTTTCTCTCGGGGAAGGAGGCCGAGATAGCTGGTTTTATTTCATGTGCTTACACTACAGGACACGTACAGTAGTGTGAGGTACCTATGTGTATGGGGCTTTGAAACTCTTCGAAAAAAAAAAAAATTCAAAACAAAAATAGGGATGTCCACAAAAAATTGTTGGGACGTCCCCAAAATGGGGATGTCCCTAAATCTCGAAGTCTCCCGAGCAGGGATGACCCGGGACCTCCCTTTTGAGGGATGTCCCGGAGTGTCCCTACGAGTGTCCCACGGCACATCCCACCCCCAGACCCCAGCCCTTTCTAACTCAGAAATCGAAGATCTCCCAAACTCAAGAAGTGACCCTCCCAAAATGGCTGCATACCGAGCGCAATTGTAAAATTCGTCGTTCTCTGCCGATTTTTATCTGATTTTCATGATCTTGGGCTCAAATGAAAGCTTAAGAGTTGTAGATTACAACGATATGCATTAGGTGCACGATGGGGCCTCTGCCGATAAGGCGGCCACGATCAACAGCTGGCTCCGGCAAAACGTACCCCACCACATCACTTCGGGCCCTAACGGCCAGTGGCCCGCGAAGTCCCCAGACCTCAACCCCATTGAAAATATATGGGGCATCATGGTCAGCGACCTCGATAAGAACCCCCCGCGAAACCTAGCACAACTTAAACGCTGAATCAAACAAGCCTGGATGAACTTGTCGCAGGACACTGTAAGAAAAACTATTGAATCTGTGCCTAAACGACTCCGCAACGTTATCAAGTCGAAAGGCGAGAGTCTTCGTAATTATTGAGAACACACGACTGTACGTGTCCTGTAGTGTAAGCACATGAAATAAAACCAGCTATCTCGGCCTCCTTCCCAGAGAGAAAAAAGATCAATAGTGGGAACGAACTTTTGAGACACATACATACACACACACACACACATATATATATATATGTATATATAATATTTATATATATATATACATACATATACATACATACATATATACATACATATATGTATATATATATATGTACATATATATATAATATGTATATATATATGTATATATATATATATATGTGTGTGTGTGTATATATGTATGTGTGTATATGTATACATCATATATATATATATATATATATATATATATAGGTATATATACATATATATATATACATATAAATATATAGATATATATATATATATATATAGAGAGAGAGAGAGAAAGAGACTTTTCACTTACGTGTTGCTCCCCCCTCCCCCCCCCCACCCCCCCCTCTTTCTCTCTCTCTCTCTCTCTCTCTCTCTCTCTCTCTCTCTCTCTCTCTCTCTCTCTCTGCATGTATGTGTGTGTGTGTTGCAGCAGTGGCAGCGACTCGCCTCGCGCGCCGCCTCTCAAGTCGCCCAGCAAGGCAAGAGAGAAAAACGAACCGGCTTTTGCGGCGCCTGCGGCGGTTACTGCAGAGAAAGGCCCGGCCGGTCCGGCTGCTCAACCAGGCAGCGCGATCGGTCCGGCCACCACGCCTATCGACAAGAAAAAAGCGCGCAGCAGGACGGGGCCGGTGGAGGCCAAGGCGGGGCGGTTTGAGACGCCCGGGGAGAAACTCGAGAAAGGGGATAAGGCCCGCGCCAGCGCCAGGTTGCTCTTGTTTCTTGTCGTTATTGTCTTTGTCGTCCTTGCCGCCGTTCTGTGGTGGTTCTCTCCGCTGAGTCTGCTGTTGCTGTTGTGGTTGTAGTAGCAGCAGCAGGCGCAAGAGCGCGCTGCAGCCGGCCGCGCCGCCCAAGCCCGACCAGCTGCGCCGCGGCATGCCCGGCGGACCCGCGCAGGTAACACATACAACACCGCAAGATAAGCGCGCTTAGTTTCCGGGAAATCACCGTTAATCCCGTGGAATTTGTGTTATCTTGTCGTCTGACTTAACGATTTCTATATCAAACAGTTGCCCTCTTGTCATCTGCAGTGTTCGCCTGCTGACAGCTCTCTCTTTATGCAAGAACGCATACTCACATGCACATCTTCAAGTGGGGCAGAACCGAGAGGTTAGAATGAACGGTTGCTATTGCTACGCGTTTTGACTGATGTGCTGTTTTCGTTTGCGCTACGATAGAAGCCGCCGGAGTACCGCACCTGGCCCGCCTCCAAGAAGAAGAAGTGGGACCGCATCGCCACAGGTCTGCATGTGTGTGTATGTAGGCATGCATGTATGCATGTATGCATGTATCTATCTATCTATCTATCTATCTATCTATCTATCTATCTATCTATCTATCTATCTATCTAGATATCTCTCTCTCTATCTATCTCTCTCTCTCTCTCTATCTCTCTATCTCTCTCTCTATCTCTCTCTCTATCTATCTATCTATCTATCTATCTATCTATCTATCTACCTACCTACCTACCTACCTACCTAGCTACCTAGCTACCTACCTCTACCTATCTATCTATCTATGTATCTATCTATCTATCTATCTATCTATCTATCTATCTATCTATCTATCTATCTATCTATTATCTCTCTAGACCCCGAGTCGTTCTACTTCCTCTACACGCCCCCGGGAGTGAAACCCAACCCAGACGACAGCTGGTACACACATAACACACATACATACATACACACCTACATACCCACAGACGTACATAGACTCACACACACACCCACATACATGCATACATATACATATACATACTTAAATATATACATCTATCCATCCATCCATACATACATACATACATACATACATACATACATACATACATACATACATACATACATACATGCATACATAGATACATACATACGATATATACATACATACATAGGACCAAGCAAGAGCACAAGCAGTTCTGCCGAGCGCTGAGACAGCGAGGCTTGCCTGACGACGCCATGTGGGGCTTGTGGTACATACCACCGGAGATAGAGAGATAGATACATACGTACATACGTACATATATACACACATACATGCACACATACATACATACATACATACATACATACATACATACATACATACATGCAGGTCGTTCCACGTGCCCAGCAAGACGGGCCGGCAGTGTAAGGGCTACTACATGAAGAATAAGGACAGCAAGGTATCTATCTATCTATCTATCTATCTATCTATCTATCTATCTATCTATCTATCTATCTATCTATCTATCTATCTATCTATCTACTATCTATCTATCTATCAATCTATCTATCTATCAATCTATCAATCTATCAATCTATCTACCTATCTACCTATCTACCTATCTATCTATCTATCTATCTATCTATCTATCTATCTATCTATCTATCTATCTTTTGAAATGGGTGCCATCTGTCGACAGACAGAGAATTAGGGGATGGTGTGGGTGTGCTGGGCCCGTGGTGGGGTGCCTTATGCTAGCCATACGCCTATAAGTCACATGCCGAAATAGCGACGGGAAGCACAATCCTGTTCCCTCAGGGTGCCCTTTCTCGCTTGTTGAGCCCGGAATAAAACCCACAGTGCTCTGTCGGTTTATACTAGACTGTCGAACAGTCTCGAAACTCCATCTGCTTACTGGGTCCTCTGTAATGGAGGTGGGAGCTCGTTCTGCAAGGGGCGCTTATGGAACGAGCCCTGGCCCCGCCTGGTACTAGGGAGATTTGGTATGGCCTGTATCAGTCCCTTCCGTGCAAACATCACGGCTTAGCTGGGCATCGGGTTAATACTTTACCCACAGACTTCCTGGTTGACGAAATCAGAAGCTCCTTTTTTCTGACATTAGTCGATATCTCATCTATCTATCTATCTATCTATCTATCTATCTATCTATCTATCTATCTATCTATCTATCTACCTATCTACTATTTATCTATCTAGGCGATTCGCAATATACTACAGTCCAGACGCGTGGGCAGCAGCAGGCAGGTGCCCATCTATCTATCTATCTATCTATCTATCTATCTATCTATCTATCTATCTATCTATCTAAGGTGGGGCCCAAGAAATCCGAGCCGACCGAGGAGGAGGACGAGGAAGGTAAACGTGTTCTTACTACTGTTATGGTTGTTGTTTTTGTTATTGTTATTATCATTATTTTTGTTGTTATTATTGTTATTATTATTATTATTATTATTATTATTATTATTATTATTATTGTTATTATTATTATTGTTGTTATTATTATTATTATTATGGACACCGTGATAGCCCAGTGGTCAAGTTCTACCATCTGGGCCCTGTCGCCAGTTCGATTCCCGTCGGTGCCACCAATATTTTCATTGAACATACCGGTCCGTCTGGAAGTGTTGGAACTGCCCGTGCGGGGGCGTCATTAGAGCCTATCGTCAATTCTTCGTACTCCCCTCACGGGTGAGACGATGGAGGCGCATGTGCAGAAATGCATCAGCCATTGACAGAGAAGCACTATTATTATTATTAATTATTATTATTATTATTATTATTATTATTATTATTATTATTATTATTATTATTATTATTATTATTATTATTATTATTAGGGAGTACATAGGCCATCGGTCCTTTCCATGGGCTGATTGGTATAAAGCTCCTAGAGTAATGTTCTATGCCGTCACTTCCTTTATTCCACCGATTGGTGTGGAGACTTTCCTTATGGAATGGAGGACTGGATGCACATGGCCTTTTGGCTCAGCAATTGGCAGGAGATACACTATTATTATTATTATTATTATTATTATTATTATTATTATTATTAGGGAGTACATAGGCCCTTGGTCCTTTTCAATGGGCTGATTGGTATAAAGTTCCTAGACTAATGTTCTATGCCGTCACTTCCTTTATTCCACCGATTGGTGTGGAGACTTTCCTTATGGAATGGAGGACTGGATGCACATGGCCTTTTGGCTCAGCAATTGGCAGGAGATACATTATTATTATTATTATTATTATTATTATTGGACACCGTGATAGCCCAGTGGTCAAGTTCTACCATCTGGGCCCTGTCGCCAGTTCGATTCCCGTCGGTGCCACCAGTATTTTCATTGAACATACCGATCCGTCTGGACCAGTATTTTCATTGAACATACCGGCCCGTCTGGAAGTGTTGGAACTGCCCTTGCGGGGGTGTCATTAGAGCTTATCGTCAACTCTTCGTACTCCCCTCACGGGTGAGACGATGGAGGCGCATGTGCAGAAATGCATCAGCCATTGACAGAGAAGCACTATTATTATTATTATTATTATTATTATTATTATTATTTATTATTATTATTGGTGCCACCAGTATTTTCATTGAACATACCGGTCTATTTCTGGACCAGTATTTTCATTGAACATACCGGCCCGTCTGGAAGTGTTGGAACTGCCCTTGCGGGGGTGTCATTAGAGCTTATCGTCAATTCTTCGTACTCCCCTCACGGGTGAGACGATGGAGGCGCATGTGCAGAAATGCATCAGCCATTGACAGAGAAGCACTATTATTATTATTATTATTATTATTGGCGCATGTGCAGAAATGCATCAGCCATTGACAGAGAAGCACTATTATTATTATTATTATTATTATTATTATTATTATTATTATGGACACCGTGATAGCCCAGTGGTCAAGTTCTACCATCTGGGCCCTGTCGCCAGTTCGATTCCCGTCGGTGCCACCAGTATCTTCATTGAACATACCGGTCCGTCTGGAAGTGTTGGAACTGCCTGTGCGGGGGTGTCATTAGAGCCTATCGTCAATTCTTCGTACTCCCCTCACGGGTGAGACGATGGAGGCGCATGTGCAGATTTGCATCAGCCATGGACAGAGAAGCACTATTATTATTATTATTATTATTATTATTGTTCAGCCCAATGGCCTCAAGGCGTTAAACTGTGACGCCAACTCATAACCCTTTGGTGGTAGATGCTGGGGAGGAGGGTCGTTGCGCGCGTAAAAGATCTTAAACTCCGCATATGCTGGTTGATAGCCCAGGACCCAGCAGACACCAGATTGTTATGGGTGGGGTTTCGAGGCAGCTCTAGCAACCGCGCTTGGTGTATGCACTTGCACATTCGGTGACGTCTTGCAAGAGGTTGCTGGGACTGCGGAATAACCTCGGCTTAGTGCAGTCTTGCCCTCAGGAGCTCCATCGGTGGCCCCGATCATCAGGCGAGAGACTGACACGGGGGGGTGGAGGACCTCGAACAAGGGTATTGGAGGCTTATGTCCGTTGAGGATATGCCATTAGCTGCATCAGTACGCCTCAGATATAGTATTATTATTGTTATTATTATTATCCCTGAAAGGTGTTGGAGTGGGGGGAGGGGCAAGTGGAATTGTGTACCCCCCCCTCCCCCCCACACACACACACACACCCAGCATTTCCGCACCCCTGTCCCCATAAATCATGGTTTGTGGGAACGACGAGGAGTTGGGGGCTCATATTTGCAGGGTGGCTAGCCCCATACTCGATGTTAATGCTGATATAATTTTTTTGGAAATCGCGCAAATATTTGCGTTAGGGGAGTGTCCTGAATGCCAAAATTCCTTGTTTTTTGGCCTTTTTTTGCACCCCCTGTCCCCATAAGTCATGGTATTTGTGAACCAGGAGGACTTGGGAGCTCGTATTTGCAGGGTGGCTTACCGCAGACTCGATGTTGATGCTGATATAGTTTTTTTGGAATTCACGCCGATATTTGCCTTCGGGGAGTCCTGAATGCCAAAATTCCTTGTTTTTTTGGGAACCGG
>WBZZ01001512.1:90000-95000 GCA_019918135.1 Paulinella micropora
TGGAGGTGGGAGCTCGTTCTGCAAGGGGCGCTTTATGGAACGGGCCCTGGCCCCGCCTGGTACTAGGAAGCTTTGGTATTGCCTGTATCAGTCCCTTCCGTGCAAACATCACGGCTTAGCTGGGCATCGGGTTAATACTTTACCCACAGACTTCCTGGTTGACGAAATCAGAAGCTCCTTTTGTCTGACATTAGTCGATATTTCATCTATCTATCTATCTATCTATCTAGCTCATCCAGGTGCAGCAGCAGCTGTTAGACGAGAGCTTCCTACTGCAGCAACAACGTCTCAAGAGGTAGCAAAATATCTACATTTAAGTATCTACATCTATACATCTACATCTATACATCTACATCTATATCTACTACATCTGCATCTACGTCTACATTTATATCTATATCTATTTATCTATAGGCAACTGGAGCGCAACCGCGACCGACTGCGCCCCACTGAGCAGGTCAGTATCTATGCTACCTATGTATGTATGTATATATGTATGTATGTATGTATGTATGTATGTATGTATGTATGTATGTATGTATGTATGTATGTATGTCTGTATGTATGTATGTATGTATGTATGTATGTATGTATGTATATATGTATGTATGCATGTATGTATGTACGTCTGCAGCTCAAAGAGGCTGGCAGTCGTTTCGAGCAGGGTCTGCGCTTTCTGCGTCGACAGGTTTCTATGTATGTATGTATGTATGTATGTATGTATGTATGTATGTAATGTATGTATGTATGTATGTATGTATGTATGTATGTATGTATGTATGTATGTAATGTATGCAATGTATGTAATGTATGTATGTATGTATGTATGTACGTACGTTACGTTATGTACGTACGTTACGTTCCATACGTACGGTACGTACGTTACGTACTACGTAACGTAAGTACGTACGTACGTACGTACACGTACGTATACGTACGTACGTACACGTACGTATACGTACGTACGTAACGTACGTATCGTACGTACGTACGTATGTGTACGTACGTATGTATGTATGTATGTATGTATGTATGTATGTGTGTATGTATGTATGCAGGCAGAGCCGCCCGAACAGGCTGCCGCGCACCAGGAGGTCTGTGTTTGTGTGTGTGTGTGTTTGTGTGTGTGCGTGTGTGCGTGTGCATGTGTGTGTATGTTTGTGTGTGTAGTCTGCTGTTTGACCTTCGAAAGGAAACCTGTTGCTCCAGCAGTCACTCTCTCTCTCTCTCTCTCTCTCTCTCTCTCTCTCTCTCTCTCTCTCCCTCTCTCTTCTCTCTCTCTCTCTCTCTCTCTCTCTCTCCTCTCCTCTCCTCTCCTTTCCTCTCCTCTCTTCTCCTCTCTCTCCCTCTCTCTCTCTCGCTCCCTCTCTCTCTCTCTCTCTCTCTCTCTGTTTCTCTCTCTTTGCCAGTTGCTTTACGGGCGCGGCAAGGCGTCGGGCGCGTGGTCGCTGCCCCCCACGCAGCAGCAGCCCCTGGCGCCTGGACCGCCACACTCCCCGCTCGCCCTGCCCAACCACAACTTCGCGTAAACAACCAACTCGACCTCTCTATCTCTCTATCTCTCTCCTCTCTATCTACACATAGCAGCCTAGGACAGCCCGGACCTCCACACTTTCCACTCACCCTGCCCAAACCACAACTTCGGGTAACCAACTAATTTTCCCCTTTTTTCAATTCCTGCTTGCTTGTTCACTCGCTCGCTGGCTGGCTTACGTGTGTTGTTGAAGTACCTATCGGCGGGTACAAGAGACAAAGGCAGTGGTTAAGAACAAAGTGGCAGAATTTTGGGTAAAAAGACAATAGATAGTAATAAAAAGGCAATGGTTAAGAAGAAAATGGCAGGATATAGGGTAAAATGGCAATAGATAAGAATAAAATGCAATCTATGGAATGTGTGTCAGGCTGCCCACGGCGCTGGAGGAGACACCGTTCGACCCAACCGCCTGGCGACCCATGGTAATAGAGATAGATAAATAGGTAACTAGAAAGGTAGGTAGGTAGGTAGATAGATAGATAGATAGATAGATAGATAGATAGATAGATAGATAGATAGATAGATGGATGGATAGATGGATAGATAGATAGATAGATAGATAGATAGATAGATTGATAGATAGATAGATAGATAGATAGTAGATAGATAGGTAGATAGGTAGGTAGGTAGGTAGGTAGGTAGATAGATAGATAGATAGATAGATAGATAGATAGATAGATAGATAGATAGGTAGATAGATAGATAGATAGATAGATGAGATGTCGCAAAGGAATGTAGTCCTTGCAAAGGAACGCAGTTTCACATCAAACAGTAATTTGTGTACTGTGCATGTGTCCGGGATGGGAATCACGGGTAGACTGTGTTCTGGAAAAAAGAAGAGGAGGACGTTGAAGAAAAAGGCAATCGAGGAATGGAGAGTGGGGAGGATAAGGAAGAAGGGAAAGAAAAGGAAGCCGTTAGTCCAAGTGTTTTGAGCACCGTAAGCTTGCGCAAGCTACAACGATGACTTTGTATAAGGCCTAAACCCCCGAAGGGACCTAGCCCGGGCTATGCAACACTGGACGGCTATGACGGAATGCAGTCACCGATACGGACTAGAGGAAGATTAGTCCAATTTTTGACTGCACAGGAGCGATAAATCGCAAAAGAGCAACGAGCTACGCAGGACGATAGCTTGAAGCAAACGGATTTGGATTGAAAAACCCAAGGCGCGGAAACATCGATGAACAGAGAACGATACCATGCCGCGAGCCCCGCATTCGATTGGTCGAAGGTGGCAGGTCCATCCGTTGTCCTCGATTTGAGATTTGAGCCCATTGTATCGGCTGGTCTTGTAGGCTCGTGCGTCAAGGATGTTTTCCTCGACCGGGCACGTGAGTTCGATCAGTATACACTTCTTGGTAGACAATGACCAGACAACAATATCGGGGCGGAGGTCAGTGACACAGATGTGGACAGGAAGGCTTGCTCAGAACCGGTGTATTGGGTTTGGAGCTGCCAATCGTTTGCGGTGTCGAGCAGAGATGGACGATGAAATGACTGCCCCTTAGGCTTCTGCTCGCCCTCTTTCACAAACATAGACTTTGATTCATTTTGGTCTATAGGGGAGCGTTTGTTATGGCTCTCGATGTGTTTTTGAAGGGGAGCTTCAATAGTGCAGAGCACAGAGTCGTGACGCCAGGTATAACGGCCTTGTTTGAGGGCAACATGGCAACCGGAGAGGATGTGACATAAATGTACTTGACCAGAACAGAGAGCACACTTGTTGTTGGGAATGATTCCCCACAGACGTCTAAGGTCGGGGGTAATAACCGAGTTTGTGCTTGCGTTGATGACCCAAGAGATTAAACGGGGATTACGGGTTCCGATGAGGCGAGTCCAGGAGAGGTCAAAGGGCATGCGTCTTCAAAACGAAGAAATCACCCTTGCATGGCTTTGTCCATATCATGCACTATGGTTGTCTCAAGTATTGTCTCAGCAGCTAATCTTAAATCCTGTCTTTGCGGTCTGTGATGGAATGTTCTTTTGGGTAGCGACCATGGCCAAGTCCGAGATGATCGGATTGGCCTCGATGTTTGAATTCAAAATCAACTTGTGCCCCAAGCTTTTCGAGCACAGGCTCTGGTTTCCAGATAGTTCGAAACGTTTCGTGTTTCTTCAGGTTCATCGCATAGATGGTCGAGAGGTGTTTATCTGGGCAGTACTTCAGCATTTGAGCACGGTTGATTTGAAGTCGCTGGTAAAAAGAGACGATGGACTGGAGCTGTAGACCGAATTTCGAGCGTGGGCGGTAAAGGCAAGAGACCAGAGCTCTTTTGTAGATATTGGCCCATTTTTTGAGGAAGCGGGTCGCAATTTTTTCAAGGGTTTTGGCGAAAGATAAGCAGAGGTCATAAATGAGAAATGGCCAGGCAAGTGACTGGACAGCATAATGTTGGTAGAGCCAAAGTTTCATAAAACCATTGATCGAGCAGCTATCGATGGCTTGCATAGATAGAATGAACTTCTTTTGGTTTTCTGCTCGTTGTTCGTTTTCGCTGAGGTCATGGTAAACAATCCATCCGAGGTCTTTGAAAGGCTTGTCAGCGATGAAGTCAATTGGTTTGCCAGTAATAGTAAGGGCGGGGTCGAAAGGTGGGAACGATATCGGCATTAATCGTTTGAGACCCTTGCGGTCATCGGCTTTAGTCCAATATTTGAAAGCAAGGCTTTTGTATTTGGGCGGTTTCGCGGCCATTGTTCTGGTCCATGTCAGAAATTTGTCTATCATGTTGATGGACGATTGACAGTGTTTCGTGGATCGGCTGTGTAGCTTGAGGTCGTCAGCATAGGCAGCTTCGTGCACGATTATTTCATCCGTTGAGTTTTTGTGTTTGAAGTGGTATCCGTTGTTTTTGGTCAAGGATGATAGGAGGTCAAGTAGTAAATTGAAGACTATATTGAAAAGGAGAGGAGAGATGCAGCATCCTTGAAACCCACAGCAAAAACAAAGGGTTCTGACGACCATTCTTTCCCTTCGATTGTGGCTACCAAGAGTTCGTAATATAAGAAGATTATGCATGCAAACATAGGGGGCACGTGGTACCACCAGAGAGCAAACTGGATCAAGTTGTGATTTACGCTTCCAAAAGCGTTTTTTAGGTCAATCCATGCTATGACCAGTTGGCGATAGTGATCTTTGCATTTCTGATGGTAGCCTTTGTTGCAGCAATGTGTTCGGGGCATCCTGCAACGTTACTGAGGAAACCTTTTTGTTTCGCTCTGTCAAAGTATTTGTTATCCAGTAAAAAACTCTCCTGTCGTTTTGACCACAGAGAGAAAAATACCTTACCCGAGCAGTTTGTCAGAGCAATCGGACGATAGTTTGAGGCCTGAAGTGGATCGCCGTCTTTATGAAGGAGGGAGAAAGCAGCGTGGGCCCAGCTGTTAGCAACATCAGTTGTCCAACACTTGACAATGAGTTTGTGTAAGAAAAATAAAGCGGTGGGAAGTCTCTTGTAAACAA
>WBZZ01001512.1:100000-132500 GCA_019918135.1 Paulinella micropora
AATTGAAAAATTCAAATTTTCACCCAAAATCAAAATTCCAACCAAAACTGAAATTCCAACCAAAACAGAAAAATCAATTTTTTTTTTGTCTTGAATGTCAACAGCAATATCATTAAATATTTATTTTTTTTACGTTAAGAAAAAATATAAACAAGTCTATTATATAACATACGACCCGCAGAACAACGGGGGGCAGACACGAACGAAGTGAGTGGCGGGGGGTAATAACCGAAGCCAACCAAAGCAACCATAAAGCAGAATGTGGAACGAGAACGATAAAAAATTTATCAAGCAGTTGAACATAGCAGACACAGAGCAAAAAATATATAATGTGGTGTCTGAATTTTTCACGAGTGATGCGAAGCCGTCAAAGGCCTTTCATAATGCTATATTGTTATTATTTAGTAAAACAACAACAGACGACGAAGCACTGAAAGCAATGAAAATTATTTATCCTAAATACGCCATTATTTACTCGAACACGACTTCGAGACGGCAAAGACTGAGCGAAGTAAGGACAAGGGCAATAAAACCAAATCAAAGCAAGAAGGTTTATGAGATGTCTAAATTAGATAAGTATTTTAATATCAATGAAGATGAACGAATTAAAATAGTTGAGGGGTATAAAAAGGATGTCAAAGCAAAAAACGAGCAAAAAATACAGATTGATGTACGGGAGGTAATGGCGAAAATGAACGAGATGATTTTAAGCGATGACCCATATTTAAAGTTGCTTGCTTTAATGATAGCAACGGGTGCCCGTCCAGTTGAGATATTCGCGAAAAATACATATGAATTAATACCTGATAAACCTTCATGGTTGAGAATAAACAACTTAGCGAAGAAACGAGAGGGGCAAAAAAAGAACTGGACAGAGAGGCATGTAATTTTATTTACTCCTGAATTTACAATGGAGAAAATTGAAGCAATAAGAAACCACTTTAAGAAAAAGGGGGCGGTTATAATCAACGACGACGGGCAACTCGCGAAAGACAAAAACAACGAACTAAACAAACGAATAATAAAAGTTTTTCCATGGCTAGCAGATTATACACAGAGGAGCAGTATGTTGCGTAAATTATACGCGAGCCTTTCATATACGAATTTCGCAGACCCGAGAACAACAAACTATAATACGTGGGTGTCTAATGTATTAGGGCACGGCGACCTTTTAACGAGTTTTTCGTATTCATGGGTAAATGTTGCTGATCCACGGGAGATGATGGAAGAAGGCCTTAAAAGCGAACTAGAGGAATTACGAAAGAAAATAGATTTATGTTTAAATATCAAAGGGGCAGAGAGTGAAGACATAGAGGACGACGGCAACGACGGCAAATATAAGCCCTTAGGAAAGAAAGCGAGCCGTGAGGATAAAAATGAATTACTTAATAAAATTTACAACGACCACGGGGGCAAGATAACGAATACGAAACTGAGGCAAATTAGCGGTATAGGTGCTATTATCGTAAATGAATTTATCAAAGCAAAAAAGGAAGGAAAGACAGAGACGAAAGAGGCAACAGAGACAACAGAGACAAAAAAGAGCGTCGCGGAGACAACGGCAAACGAGCCCGCGGGTTATAAGTTGGTTGATGATAACGGGGTAAGCCAGCCAATACGAAAAAGCGCGAGGCTCAAGAACAAAGTATTAAAAGCGAAATAAATAAAATCTCTTTGAAAGTGTGGCGGGGTTGCCCCCTTTTTGGTTTTTTGTTTGTAAATTAATAACATTCTATAATAACAATGTGCTTAAAGCACAGATTATACGGAGGACGGGGCGGAGATTTCCATTAGAGCGGACGCGTTGGACTTGTTAATTTCTGAGACGACACGGGCGAGGGCGTCGTTAAAGTCTACTCCAGTATTAATCAAATAATTAACTCTATTATATTGAGGCTTTTTGAAGCCTTCAATTTTTCTGTGCCCCCCTTGCTCAATCCATTTTTTAAAGAGGTTCAACTGAGCGGTAATATGTTCCTGTCGCTGGGTCAATTCCTTAGAGATATTAATATCTTCATTCAATTCAGTAGCATCTTTAAGAGCCTTTTTAAACGCTGTTAATTCTTGTTCTTTTTTGGTTTTTTGTTTTTCTAAAGAGGCTATTTTATGGTTGAAGGCTTTAATATCTCCTTCGGCTTTTTCAATTCCTGCTTTTATCTCGTCCGCGTCAGTCATACGCTTACGTCGCTTAATTCGCCGTTCCACGTCTTCATTAGTTTCGGGGGCGTTCCGCGGGATAAGTCTTCGGCTGTCGGCCATCTGGTCTGCTTTTGTCTTTGAGACTGCGGGACGACGGGAGCAAAAGGGCGACGGGAGCAAAAAAGTAAAAAAAATTGGTGGCGCGGTAAAAGGGCAAACGAAAAAAAAATTAGTTGTCGGGGCTGTTTCTGTGTTCTGGACTAACGAATTTATTATGGTTTTATTTTGTGGTAGCAGTGGCTGTGTTAATGATTTCGTTGTTAATTTGTTGTTTTTTCTGCTGTCTTAATTCTCGCCGTCTTTGGTTAATTCTATCTTTATTGGCTTCATAATATTCTCGTTGTTTTTTCTGTTGGTATAATTCTCGCCGTCGTTGGTTGATTTCTTCTTTATTTGCTTCGTGATATTCTTTTATTTTATCTTTATTGGCTTCGCGGTATTCTTTCGCTCGTTGTAATATTGCTTCTTTGTTGTCTTCGCAGTATTGTTTCTTTTGTTGCTGTATTGCTTCTTTATTAATTACATAATATTCTTGTTTATGTTGTCTTATTGCTTCTTTGTTGGCTTCATAATATTCTTTCTGTCGTTGGGTTATTGCTTCTTTGTTATCTTCGCGGTATTCTTTCGTCGTTCTACCTGTTATTATCTTTTTACAACAATTAGCAGTATTGCGGATTGCTTCGCCTTCGTGGCGGGCTAATTGTTCATTATTCTCACACGGGCACTCTTTCAAAAGTTCTATATAAGCATTTCCCGCCTGTATAATTTCAAAAGAAGATATATAAGCAAATTTCCCGTTTGTCCATTGTTTGAAGTTGGCTTTATGGCAATAAAATCTTTTGCTCAGTTGTTGTGTAGTTGCTCCCACATACACCTTATTTGTGTGCGGTGATCGGATTACATACAATCTGGCCTTGCTGTAATCAACGGGGGCTTTTGGTTTTCGTGTTGTCATTCTGTATTATTCTATAATATTCTATTGTTTAACATATAATTTAAATGGGGTTGTTTGTTGTTCTCGGTTGGTTAGTGTCGGTAAGTAAAGGTTAAGCGGTAGTAAGCAAAGGTTAAGCAGTAGTAAGCAAAGGTTAAGAAGGGGGCAGGTGTCGATAAGCAAAAGTTAAACAAGAAGTAAGCAAAGGTTAAGCAAGAAGTAAGCAAAGGTTAAGCAGTAGTAAGTAAAGTTAAACAGGGGGCGAGCGTCGGCGGGCAAAAGTTAAACAGGGTGCTAGGTGTCGGCGGGTATTGTTAAGTGTCTAAACGGATTTAAATACGCAGTCCGTACGACAACCAACAAGAAACCATATTATCCCCCTATCTCCAACGAGTTGGAGATCATACCTTAAAAACACTCTTACCTCGCAGGGGCTACCTGACGAAATACACTTTTTGCTCTCTATAAAAAAATCGGACACGTACCCCCCTCCCCATATCAATACTAAGCCCCAAAACATTAAAACCGCTCTTACCCCGCAGGGGGTACCTGACGAAATACATTTTTTCCTCCTTATAAAAAAGTCGGTCAGGTGCCCCCTCCCCAAATCAATAGCAAGCAGTATTTCGCCTTAATTCTAACTTTCAAAAAAAAATAATCTCTAATCCAATACAGCCTTAATTTTGTGTTTCTGTCTCTGTCTCTGTCGTCCATCCTATAAGTGGTATATAATCGTTTTTAACCCGCGCGTAATCCTTATTAACTCCGCCGTATAATTTATAGTGTGTCGCTTTCTTATTCATTGCCTTAATACTCATATTAAACATCTGTTTTAAACTTCCGTTTATAAAATCCAATGTCTGCTTGAAGAATTGCTTATTATCTGGGTTTAACTTAATTAAGTTTTCTGTCTTTCGCCTGTCTTTCTTCAATGTAATAATTACCCGCTCGGCATCTTTAAATATTCCGCCTTGTATCCGCTTTAACCCCGCGTATATCTCCGTTCTTGTTCTGGGTTCATTGTCGTGAAATGTTTCAAATTTCATCTCTTTCAATATCTCGCACATTAGGCTTAAAGAATTATGTTTATATTCGTTTTTAGTCATATCAAATATTAATTTTTCATCGGTTGCCTCGTTTTTTGTTGCGTCCTTTAATTGTCGCTCAGTTAAATTAAACTCGTTCTGCTTAATCCTCTCTAAGCCTTCACCAAAGCCCGCCCACTTGCTCACATACGCGCTTACTTCGGGCGCATATTCGATATTGTAAAAGGGGCATGTATTTTTAAACCCGTTCTTAATTCGCTGTTCTGTGTATGTCTTCCACCATTCCGCATGTTTTGGTGGTTCAGTTAGTTTATATAATTTTAATGTGTTATGTTTTTGAAGTTTAACCACATCTTCGCGGGTTGTCTTGTCGGGGTGCCGTTCCATCTTTTTACGTAGTTTTGTCGCTTCATCTTCCGTTATTAATACGGCTTCAAATAGTTCAACCGCGTAATTTTCATCTACTTCAAACGAAACCGCTTTAAAGTCGGCTTTAATGTCTTCTGTGTCGTTCTCGGGTATCTGTTCCGCGTTCCATCCATGACACAACGCCCACTTAATAAAGTTCTCTGTATATCGGTTTTTGTCTTTGTTCGCCTCCGCCTCTAATTCCGCAATTAATCGCGGGTAAGGGTGATTTTTATAAGTCGGTAGGCCTGTTAAATAGTCGAGTTCCGCATCGAATACTTTGTCAGCCATTCCATTAAGGATATTCTCGGGTGCTGTGCTCATACTCTTCAAAATGTCGGCGGGGTCGGTTGGCCTGTTTCCCCCGTGCATTGTGATATTAATGAATATATCGCGGTCGGTTGGGTATCTTACACGCCTCAACATTTGAAAGGCATCATCATCTTCGCTTGAATTGCTACCATTTGAAAATATCGCGTAAATGTTGTTAAAATACCCTTCAATATCAAAATTAACCCCGCTCTGGATACAAGGAGATACGACGATTAAATCGTATTTCTGCCACTCCGTCCGTATATCATCCACTGCCCGTTTAACCGCGGGCTCTGTTAATGTTTCCGTCGTTATTAAAAGGCCTTTAATGTAAGGTCTGCTTTTTAATAAAGTTTCGTAAAATTTCTTAATGTCCTTAATGTTCTTATTACTTATATGTAGGTTCTACTAGTCGGTAGACTGATGCAGCGAGTAAACTCATTCAATATTCAAGATTTTGAGGTGCTGTCTGCGCAGAATTCAATGTTTTTAGTGGGAATGGTCTGTCCCGTATTAAGGTTTTCAGTTCATATAAGCTATTGCTTTCATCTGGGTGTATGTTCTGAATTTCGACAAACTAGTTTTCGACCTATGTTTTCCTAGTTTTTGTTTTATACCGTACATCTCTGCAAAAACCCTTTGGCAGGATTGCTCAACATAACATTTGAATTCATTTGAGCACTTGTGCGTCAAAATGAGTGAAGAGTGCATCATGCACACAACATTTTTCAGTTAAAAACACCATACTTGCTATGTCCTGAAAAGTGAAAATAGAAGTCGATAATAAGGATTTCAAATACGGGAGTAACCAAGTTTTCTGATGAAAACACTTGTGTCATGCTTGCTTTGGCTTGAAACAACGTGGTCTGAACAAACACTCGCTGTGTCAAGATGGACCTCCAACAGACACTGGTGTAGCCGGCCCGTCAATTTCTGTTGGAAATATTTGACAGGATCATGCCAATTCCCGGAGAGGAAACCAGAAAAATTTCCAAAAAATATTTGAAACAAACAGGCCTATCGACATACGTAGCCTTTGAAGAGAAGGCCACACTAATTTTTTTTTATTTGACTGTTTTTGCGGGGTCGAGATTGGTAAAAGTCGTGTCTCTTGAGAGTTTTGTGTTTTTTTTTCTGTGTATTTCTCATGCATCCTTTCACGTCCCGTGGTCTTGTACAGTCGTTCCACACGTTGTGCCCATGCTGTCTGCAAAATGGTTTGTTGTAAAACTTATCTGTAGCATGTGTTGTTCCCTTTTCCCTGAAACACTTTTTTGCACCTGTCCTGTATCGCTCCTATATGTGCTGTGTGTGTTTTTCTTGGAATGTTATGTGCTGAATCTATTCAAAATCACATGGTCTTTGTTTTGCATATGTTCAAATCCTGCTCCTTTCTTTGTAACCCTGCTGTTGGTGACATTTTCTGGGCTCCAGACAGGCTAAAAAAATACTAATTGAGATTTTTACATATTTTCAATTTTTTCTGCACTTTCTGCACAAAATGTTTTTATTAAATAGTGTCTTTGATTTCCTTCACTTTTTGTACTAGTACCGGCCTTGTATTTAAATAAAAAAAATTTGAGTGAGGGCCTTATGCCCTTTTCTTGCTGACTTTGGCAGGTTTGTTTGCAGGCTTGAGGTTACCTTTTTGTAAAAAAACTTTGTACATTTAATTATAAGCATACAGAGAAAGATATTATATAAAAATTTATTGAAGAGCATACTGGGAACAGTATGAGAACTGACTTTGATTTTTGGTCATCACAAGCATCATTTTTTCAGGTGGCAAGGTGGCCACTTTTTTCCGGTGGGGGTGTGCAAATTAGTTGGGAAAAAAGGGTGGGCGACGGGAAATTGATTGGTTTGAAGTCACTTTTGATTATTTTTCAATGAGGTTTTCGTAATATGTTAGTCCATCACTTTCTTTATGAACATGTATAATTTCTATTTAATAAAATTACATATTCCGATCTAATTTTTTTTTTGAATTCTACCGACCACTTTTATACGGGAGAACCTACATATGCGCCAAATAAACACGTCGCCCCGCTTTTAGGTCGTCGCTCGCCCGTTGTAAAATTTGCGCGTCGTTTAAGGCTAACTTGATATTAAACGGGGCGTGAAACTTAGAAGCATCATTTATAATAATAATTGTTTTAATATCGCCCGTCATTTGTCGCCATTTTTCCATGTGTGTAGCCCGCAGGTTCCCGCTTAAACATATGACTTTTTCGCTCTTCTTCATAAATAGCTGTAATTTAGCATAATTCATATTCGCGCTTTTGTTATTTTTAAAAGTGGTCGCGTTTAGGTGCTTAATACTCTGGTCGCCTTCGTCCAACACTATAAGGCCACTATTTAACTGGTCGCCTATATTGTGCCATTTTACATAATGAAGGCTATCCAATTGACATATAACGCGGGGCTCGGTTATATTGTTGTCGTCGCGGTTTAAGTAGTTAATAAAATGTAATTCCGCCAAATCCTTAGCCATCTGTGTAGATAACACCCGCCTCGGGGTAATAATTAAAATACGGCCGTCGGGGTCATTCTTAATATGTTCTTTAATCGCTTCAATTAACGCAACACTTTTGCCCGTTCCCAAGTTTGAGCGGATACCTAAAAGGAGCCGTTCGCCCGTCGTGCGCCCTGTTTCTAAATCCCGAGTAACTTATGATCTCCGGCATATTCATATACTGCCGTGCCTCATCGCTATCATTTAGCCATTTTTTATATGTTGTAATCGTCTCGGCTATTTTTTCAAACTGCTTTTTAATGTTCGCTAAATGTCGCTTCGGGTTTTTGAGTAGTTTCTGCAATAATTCGGCCTGCCTGTCGTATTTCGTTTGCTTAAATAACGGTCTTAATTTATCAATTGCGGGCGGTCTCGCACACCCTAAAAACCGCGTTCTGTCTGGGTTAATAAGCACATAATACGAGTTGTCTTTATCGTGTGTTCGGTTATGAAATCCGCACCACAACGGCGCCAAACGTTTAAAATATACGAATGTTCGGCCGTCCTCCGTTGTCTTCACGCTCATGACATCCCCGCACACTCTCGCCACGTCGGGGGCGTATTCTTGAAGGGCTTCAACCGCCTCTTTAACCGCTATGGTTTGATATAAACCATTGTCGTCGCGTTCTGCTTCGGCCATTGCTTTCGACTTGTGGATAATCTCATATTCGCCTATGTGAGATATTAAACACTCGTGAAAGTTTTCGCGGGTTAATTCCTTATCAATTCGCTTGAATGGTCGGGTTTCCCCGTCTTTGCTACATAGTGGTAGCCTAAACAACTGCCTACTGCTGTGTGCTTTATAAACGCTCATATCGGCGCCGTTTATAAGTTCGGCCTTGTTTTTAACTTCTAGCCCGTCCGCGTAAATTCGGCCGTTGATTTCTACCATATGAAACGATAAGCGCCACACGCGCCCGTGTTTTCCGCTCGCATCCTTAACCGCTATGTCTTCGGCCTTACATCCCGCCACCGCTTGAAACTCCTTTTTAAGGTCGCGCAAGATATCGGCGCGGGCTTCTAGCATTTTATATTTTGCTTTAAAGTCCCTTTCATAGTCAATATAGAATTTTACGCCACCGCCTAAGCCTTCGTAAGCGGTCGGGTTCGTTTGTGCTTCTAAATAGTCATAAAGCGCCTCCGCGGTGTATTCCTTGAAATCGTCCGTGGTGGTAATTACGTTTTTATAAACGCGCACTTTCTCGCGTGTGTGAGTGGTAATATTTAATTTACGTTAGGGTTTTTATCTTCGGTAATGTATACCCCTCGGTCAGTCCCATACCCGCTCTTTTTTTTTTTTGCTAATCTCAAATATTTGAGATACTTTATACCCCCGCAAAAATAATTATTTTGAAAAATAAATAATTATTATAAAGCATATATCCTTAACCCTTTAAATTAAAATACGGCTCATATTTATCATTAAAGAAGAATAATTAATCAATTTTCATTTAAAATTTATATACCCCTTATAATATAGGACAATGACAACGGCAGACGTAGAGAGCAACAGCGAGATAATGATTAAACGCCCCCGCGGTCGTCCCGTTGGTAGTCTCAAAGAAGACAGGGCAACACCGCCAGCGCCAAAGAAAGAAATTATAAACGGGCAGACTTATTATTATTCATATCTCAAACACAAGACAAAGGAAGGCAAAACGCGATATTATAAAATTAAGAAAGCATACACCCCCGCAACAGAGAGAAAACGGCGGGCGGTTTATGGCAACCCAAATTACGCACAAAAAAAGAAGCAAAAGGCGCACGCTATCAAAACGGTATTAAATGAAAATATGGACAAACTAACCTTAAACGAATTGGACACATTAGCCCGCATTTTTACAGAGTGTGATATATCCGCGGTTAAAAATAGCATAATAAGGCTACACGGCGCGGACTAACAACCTCTATAAATACGGCAATAACAGCATAAACCCGCGAGCAATAAATCTCTGACGCGTCAGAGATAGAGCATAATTTAACATATTATCTCATATATATGAGATTAGGGCTTCTACCGCTATTTGCGGGGGGGTTTTCCTTTTTTATATAGAGAAGGTGATTTAGTTAAGTCGACTTAGGCGAGAAATGGATATCTACATTAAATTACCCTCAGTAATACAAGATATTATTAAAGAATACCACGAAGAAACCCGCTTATATTTGTTATCTATTCGCGCCGGTGCTATCTTTAGTGAAATTCAACACGCGGGGCATATCTTAAGTTGTAATTATGGCTTACGTTGTAAATATTACAAAAGCAACGAAAAAATATATTCAGCATTTCATAGGCTCCAAGCACTCGCAGACGCTTATATATACAATAACTTTAAGAATAAGCCCTTTTTCGTATTAAATGAAATGAAAAACATTAACCCCGATAATATCTTTTATTGCTTTAAGTCTTGTTTATGTGGATACAGACGAAAAGGAAGATTAAAAAAATCTTTAAGTAATCATGAGAAAAAAGAAATATTAAACATCTACGCAAAACTAAAGAGTATTTTGATAGAATTTAATATATATGAATTATCAAAACAAAATATAAATTTCATAAGCGGGCATGTTTCTATTATTGAAGCGTTTTTAAATGATTTTTAAGACATACCGCAACCACGAAAGAAGCATTTAAGTTTAACCTCTCGCCTTATCTCGGTGTAAAACCCGCCCCCTTTAACTTTAGCCGTTTTCAATAGTTTCACGGGCTGGCTGTCTGTGGTGTCGTCCCGCATTAACTGCTTATAAATAAAAAAGTCTTCGGCTGTGTATTTAATGTATTTTTTAAGGGCTAATTTATCAATTATCTCATATATTTGAGTCATCCCCAACGTGTTGGGGATAGGGGTTAAATTATCGGGTATTTTTTCAACTACTCCGTAAAAGGTGTTTTCGTCGTGATTTCGTGATATTAACAACACTTTATTTATTGTTAGTTTAACCTCTTTAAAGATATGTTTTTTTTCGTTCCATATCTTCCACGGGTTCCCGCCTTCTCGTATGTCATGAAACATTTTGAATATAATTTTAATATCCGTTTCGCTTCCATAGTGGCCGTCTGCGGTTGTTATCTGGTAAGCATACCCCAGCTTACATGTGGCATTTTTACCACATTGAAAGCATTTTTTACCATAGCCCGCATAGACTAAAACTAAATTAAAAACATCATCATTTAAGCCCGCTTTTGCTTCTTTCAAAATAGACATTTTTTAATTCGTAGTCTCCGCGACGCTCTTTTAATTGGTTGTCGTTTCGTATTCTGGGCTATCAGTTATAATATTATTAATTCGGGCTTGAATATATAATTCTAATGTATCCAAATATACCAATAAGCGGGGGTCGTCTTCTGTGTCTATAGTTTCAATAATTTTATTGAATTTCTCGCTTATGGTCTGCTGTGGTATAGACGACATACCCCTCTATATAGAGTATTCTATATATAGTATCTATAAACAATATATACATAAATTTAATTATCGGCTTCTTCATCCGTTAATGGGGGCTCTGGACTCTTTACCTGTCTTAAATTAAGCGGTCTGTATTCTACGGGCGTATTTTCTCTCATAAATGTTATTGTATCGCCTCGCACAATACGGCGGGGTGGTGTGGGTTTAATGTCTAAAGCCTCGCAAAATTCGCCGACTAATTCAAATAATTTATTATTGAAGGCCTTTGTTAGTAATCCGTCCGCCTCTTGTCTTTTAGCCTCCATTAAACAACTTCTATAACGACTTAATAATATTTCAATTTCGTTTTCTGTCATTTCGTGCATGTCGTTTAAGTAATCTATTTTTTCGCATATATTGCTTATCTGGCTCTTTTTACTCTTTGCGCATTCTTTACACACATTACCGCCCTTTTTAAATTTGCTCTTGTGCTTGTCCCTCCCGCACTTTAAACAACTCTTTAAAATAATGTCTTCAATGATATCCGACATATTATATATGATACGATATAAACTTTTAATAAACTTTGATAAACTTACGTATATATAATGTCTGCCGTTTTGCCCCTTTGTTCGCGGTGTAAAAAGGATATAACGCGCCCCGTTTTAGGTGTTGGCAGTTTGCCCTTAAAGTCTTGTTTGAAATGTTATATTTACATGAAGGACATAAACAAAAGAAAACGCAAAGAATACAATAAAAAAGCGTATCAAAAAAGAAAAACAAAAGCAATCTTTGACGCGTCAAAGATAGAAAGCAAAACCAAAGCAAACGAAGAAACCAAAGCAAACGAAGAAACAAAAGCAAACAACGGCGGGCGCTTATTGATAAAATCTTTTACTTCAAACAATAAAAAATATGCTCTCGTAGATATTGAAAAAAATAAAACCTTAATGGCCTCTGATAGGCTCTTAATTATAGAAATCTATAATTTATATAAAGCGGTTAAGAGATTACACGACAGAGACAACCCGCCCGCCCTTGCTTCGCCTGCCTTGGCTTTGCTACGCGATTATTTAGAAGAAGCAACAAAAGCACACGAAAACGGCGTCCCGTGGGCTATGAATAACCATAAGGATATTAAAGCGCATATGAAAGAGATTGAAGAATTTTTACTCGTATAAGTTGATTTTATTTAAATTAACTTATATATAATGATTGCTCTTGTTGTTCTTGTCGTCTTGTGTTATGTGTTGGCGGTTTCTTTAAATATTTGGGGTAAATAAGCCAGGTTCTGCCTCGTCCAAATATGGCGGGTCTGGTTCGCCCTCTATAATAGCCCGCTTGCCCTCTGGTTGGCCTTCCTCCTCTTCGCCTTCGCCTTCGCCTTCGCCTTCGTCGCTTTCTTCGTCTTGTTCTTCGTCGCTTTCTTCTTTGCTTTCGTCTTGTTCTTCTTCATCTGCCTCTTCGCTTTCTTCGTTATCTCCGACATGTCGGAGATTGTCTTCTTCGTCGCTGTGGATTATCTCCGACGCGTTGGAGATAGGGGGCGCTGGTGGTCTTTCTTTTATTTTTTGGTTTAATAGTGCCTTGTATTTGCTTTTTAATTCCCTGTTATTTTCTCGTAATTGGCTTATGGTTTGGTTAGCCTGCTTTAATTCTCCCGCTGTTCGTCTGTGTTCCTTTTGTAATCTGGCTATTTCCTTTTTTGCTGTGGTTATTTGCTTTTTATTTGCTTCATATCCCGCTGTAAGTTGTTTATAATAATCTGCTCTTAAAAGTTCCATTTCCTCGCCGTCTGTGCTTTGTATTGAGTATAAGGGCTCATTTTTCCCTTTATGACTCTTATATTTTCTGAGTGCTTTTTCTATAACATCACATCTATACCGCCGTTTCACTCTATAAACAAATTTTTTAAATTCTGTTGTGATTGAGTTTAATTTTTCCTTTGTCTTTTGGCTGTTGTCTGTGGCCTTGGGCTTATGTATTTCTATTATTTCAAATATATGCCCTTTTGTCTCTGTGCCGTCGTTCTCGTGTGTGCCTATTAGACATTTAAAGCACCTATAAGCGGTTATTCCTTCGTCGTCGCTGTCTCTGTCGTTTATAAGGTCGTATTTTGACATATGCTTTTTAATCAATCCTTCAACAAGTGCCTGCTTTTTGCGGTCAATCACATATGCCCGCCCTGCTTCACTGCTCACTTTTTTATGGTTGCTCATTTCTCGCCTAAGTCGACTTAACTAAATCACCTTCTCTATATAAAAAAGGAAAACCCCCCGCAGATAGCGGTAGAAGCCCTAATCTCATATATATGAGATAATATGTTAAATTATGCTCTATCTCTGACGCGTCAGAGATTTATTGCTCGCGGGTTTATGCTGTTATTGCCGTATTTATAGAGGTTGTTAAGTCCGCGCCGTGTAGCCTTATTATGCTATTTTTAACCGCGGATATATCACACTCTGTAAAAATGCGGGCTAATGTGTCCAATTCGTTTAAGGTTAGTTTGTCCATATTGTCATTTAATGCCGTTTTAATAGCGTGCGTCTTTTGCTTCTTTTTTTGTGCGTAATTTGGGTTGCCATAAACCGCCCGCCGTTTTCTCTCTGTTGCGGGGGTGTCTGCTTTCTTAATTTTATAATATCGCGTTTTGCCTTCCTTTGTCTTGTGTTTGAGATATGAATAATAATAAGTCTGCCCGTTTATAATTTCTTTCTTTGGCGCTGGCGGTGTTGCCCTGTCTTCTTTGAGACTACCAACGGGACGACCGCGGGGGCGTTTAATCATTATCTCGCTGTTGCTCTCTACGTCTGCCGTTGTCATTGTCCTATATTATAAGGGGTATATAAATTTTAAATGAAAATTAATTAATTATTCTTCTTTAATGATAAATATGAGCCGTATTTTAATTTAAAGGGTTAAGGATATGTGCTTTATAATAATTATTTATTTTTCAAAATAATTATTTTTGCGGGGGTATAAAGTATCTCAAATATTTGAGATTAGCAACAAAAAAAAAGAGCGGGTATGGGACTGACCGAGGGGTATACATTACCGAAGATAAAAACCCTAACGTAAAATTAAATATTACCACTCACACACGCGAGAAAGTGCGCGTTTATAAAAACGTAATTACCACCACGGACGATTTCAAGGAATACACCGCGGAGGCGCTTTATGACTATTTAGAAGCACAAACGAACCCGACCGCTTACGAAGGCTTAGGCGGTGGCGTAAAATTCTATATTGACTATGAAAGGGACTTTAAAGCAAAATATAAAATGCTAGAAGCCCGCGCCGATATCTTGCGCGACCTTAAAAAGGAGTTTCAAGCGGTGGCGGGATGTAAGGCCGAAGACATAGCGGTTAAGGATGCGAGCGGAAAACACGGGCGCGTGTGGCGCTTATCGTTTCATATGGTAGAAATCAACGGCCGAATTTACGCGGACGGGCTAGAAGTTAAAAACAAGGCCGAACTTATAAACGGCGCCGATATGAGCGTTTATAAAGCACACAGCAGTAGGCAGTTGTTTAGGCTACCACTATGTAGCAAAGACGGGGAAACCCGACCATTCAAGCGAATTGATAAGGAATTAACCCGCGAAAACTTTCACGAGTGTTTAATATCTCACATAGGCGAATATGAGATTATCCACAAGTCGAAAGCAATGGCCGAAGCAGAACGCGACGACAATGGTTTATATCAAACCATAGCGGTTAAAGAGGCGGTTGAAGCCCTTCAAGAATACGCCCCCGACGTGGCGAGAGTGTGCGGGGATGTCATGAGCGTGAAGACAACGGAGGACGGCCGAACATTCGTATATTTTAAACGTTTGGCGCCGTTGTGGTGCGGATTTCATAACCGAACACACGATAAAGACAACTCGTATTATGTGCTTATTAACCCCGATAAGACGCGGTTTTTAGGATGTGCGAGACCGCCCGCAGTTGATAAATTAAGGCCGTTATTTAAGCAAACGAAATACGACAGGCAGGCCGAATTATTGGAGAAACTACTCAAAAACCCGAAGCGACATTTAGCGAACATTAAAAAGCAGTTTGAAAAAATAGCCGAGACGATTACAACATATAAAAAATGGCTAAATGATAGCGATGAGGCACGGCAGTATATGAATATGCCGGAGATCATAAGTTACTCGGGATTTAGAAACAGGGCGCACGACGGGCGAACGGCTCCTTTTAGGTATCCGCTCAAACTTGGGAACGGGCAAAAGTGTTGCGTTAATTGAAGCGATTAAAGAACATATTAAGAATGACCCCGACGGCCGTATTTTAATTATTACCCCGAGGCGGGTATTATCTACACAGATGGCTAAGGATTTGGCGGAATTACATTTTATTAACTACTTAAACCGCGACGACAACAATATAACCGAGCCCCGCGTTATATGTCAATTGGATAGCCTTCATTATGTAAAATGGCACAATATAGGCGACCAGTTAAATAGTGGCCTTATAGTGTTGGACGAAGGCGACCAGAGTATTAAGCACCTAAACGCGACCACTTTTAAAAATAACAAAAGCGCGAATATGAATTATGCTAAATTACGGCTATTTATGAAGAAGAGCGAAAAAGTCATATGTTTAAGCGGGAACCTGCGGGCTACACACATGGAAAAATGGCGACAAATGACGGGCGATATTAAAACAATTATTATTATAAACGATGCTTCTAAGTTTCACGCCCCGTTTAATATCAAGTTAGCCTTAAACGACGCGCAAATTTTACAACGGGCGAGCGACGACCTAAAAGCGGGGCGACGGGTTTATTTGGCGAGTAATAAGAACATTAAGGACATTAAGAAATTTTACGAAACTTTATTAAAAAGCAGACCTTACATTAAAGGCCTTTTAATAACGACGGAAACATTAACAGAGCCCGCGGTTAAACGGACAGTGGATGATATACGGACGGAGTGGCAGAAATACGATTTAATCGTCGTATCTCCTTGTATCCAGAGCGGGGTTAATTGTGATATTGAAGGGTATTTTAACAATATTTACGCAATATTTTCAAATGGTAGCAATTCAAGCGAAGATGATGATGCCTTTCAAATGTTGAGGCGTGTAAGATACCCAACCGACCGCGATATATTCATTAATATCACAATGCACGGGGGAAACAGGCCAACCGACCCCGCCGACATTTTGAAGAGTATGAGCACAGCACCCGAGAATATCCTTAATGGAATGGCTGACAAAGTATTCGATGCGGAACTCGACTATT
The DNA here is from genome assembly GCA_019918135.1 of Paulinella micropora. Classification (NCBI taxonomy): domain Eukaryota; phylum Cercozoa; class Imbricatea; order Euglyphida; family Paulinellidae; genus Paulinella; species Paulinella micropora. The sequence continues at coordinate 116,046 of WBZZ01001512.1, forward strand.
TAACAGGCCTACCGACTTATAAAAATCACCCTTACCCGCGATTAATTGCGGAATTAGAGGCGGAGGCGAACAAAGACAAAAACCGATATACAGAGAACTTTATTAAGTGGGCGTTGTGTCATGGATGGAACGCGGAACAGATACCCGAGAATGACACAGAAGACATTAAAGCAGAGTTTAAAGCGGTTTCGATTGAAGTAGATGAAAATTACGCGGTTGAACTATTTGAAGCCGTATTAATAACGGAAGATGAAGCGACAAAACTACGTAAAAAGATGGAACGGCACCCCGACAAGACAACCCGCGAAGATGTGGTTAAACTTCAAAAACATAACACATTAAAATTATATAAACTAACTGAACCACCAAAACATGCGGAATGGTGGAAGACATACACAGAACAGCGAATTAAGAACGGGTTTAAAAATACATGCCCCTTTTACAATATCGAATATGCGCCCGAAGTAAGCACGCATGTGAGCAAATGGGTGGGCTTTGGTGAAGGCTTAGAGAGGATTAAGCAGAACGAGTTTAATTTAACTGAGCGACAATTAAAGGACGCAACAAAAAACGAGGCAACCGATGAAAAATTAATATTTGATATGACTAAAAACGAATATAAACATAATTCTTTAAGCCTAATGTGCGAGATATTGAAAGAGATAAAATTTGAAACATTTCACGACAATGAACCCAGAACAAGAACGGAGATATACGCGGGGTTAAAGCGGATACAAGGCGGAATATTTAAAGATGCCGAGCGGGTAATTATTACATTGAAGAAAGACAGGCGAAAGACAGAAAACTTAATTAAGTTAAACCCAGATAATAAGCAATTCTTCAAGCAGACATTGGATTTTATAAACGGAAGTTTAAAACAGATGTTTAATATGAGTATTAATGCAATGAATAAGAAAGCGACACACTATAAATTATACGGCGGAGTTAATAAGGATTACGCGCGGGTTAAAAACGATTATATACCACTTATAGGATGGACGACAGAGACAGAGACAGAGACACAAAATTAAGGCTGTATTGGATTAGAGATTATTTTTTTTGAAAGTTAGAATTAAGGCGAAATACGGCTTGCTATTGATTTGGGGAGGGGGCACCTGACCGATTTTTTTATAAGGAGGAAAAAATGTATTACGTCAGGTACCCCCTGCGGGGTAAGAGCGGTTTTAATGTTTTGGGGCTTAGTATTGATATGGGGAGGGGGGTACGTGTCCGATTTTTTTATAGAGAGCAAAAAGTGTATTTCGTCAGGTAGCCCCTGCGAGGTAAGAGTGTTTTTAAGGTATTATCTCCAACTCGTTGGAGATAGGGGGATAATATGGTTTCTTGTTGGTTGTCGTACGGACTGCGTATTTAAATCCGTTTAGACACTTAACAATACCCGCCGACACCTAGCACCCTGTTTAACTTTTGCCCGCCGACGCTCGCCCCCTGTTTAACTTTACTTACTACTGCTTAACCTTTGCTTACTTCTTGCTTAACCTTTGCTTACTTCTTGTTTAACTTTTGCTTATCGACACCTGCCCCCTTCTTAACCTTTGCTTACTACTGCTTAACCTTTGCTTACTACCGCTTAACCTTTACTTACCGACACTAACCAACCGAGAACAACAAACAACCCCATTTAAATTATATGTTAAACAATAGAATATTATAGAATAATACAGAATGACAACACGAAAACCAAAAGCCCCCGTTGATTACAGCAAGGCCAGATTGTATGTAATCCGATCACCGCACACAAATAAGGTGTATGTGGGAGCAACTACACAACAACTGAGCAAAAGATTTTATTGCCATAAAGCCAACTTCAAACAATGGACAAACGGGAAATTTGCTTATATATCTTCTTTTGAAATTATACAGGCGGGAAATGCTTATATAGAACTTTTGAAAGAGTGCCCGTGTGAGAATAATGAACAATTAGCCCGCCACGAAGGCGAAGCAATCCGCAATACTGCTAATTGTTGTAAAAAGATAATAACAGGTAGAACGACGAAAGAATACCGCGAAGATAACAAAGAAGCAATAACCCAACGACAGAAAGAATATTATGAAGCCAACAAAGAAGCAATAAGACAACATAAACAAGAATATTATGTAATTAATAAAGAAGCAATACAGCAACAAAAGAAACAATACTGCGAAGACAACAAAGAAGCAATATTACAACGAGCGAAAGAATACCGCGAAGCCAATAAAGATAAAATAAAAGAATATCACGAAGCAAATAAAGAAGAAATCAACCAACGACGGCGAGAATTATACCAACAGAAAAAACAACGAGAATATTATGAAGCCAATAAAGATAGAATTAACCAAAGACGGCGAGAATTAAGACAGCAGAAAAAACAACAAATTAACAACGAAATCATTAACACAGCCACTGCTACCACAAAATAAAACCATAATAAATTCGTTAGTCCAGAACACAGAAACAGCCCCGACAACTAATTTTTTTTTCGTTTGCCCTTTTACCGCGCCACCAATTTTTTTTACTTTTTTGCTCCCGTCGCCCTTTTGCTCCCGTCGTCCCGCAGTCTCAGAGACAAAAGCAGACCAGATGGCCGACAGCCGAAGACTTATCCCGCGGAACGCCCCCGAAACTAATGAAGACGTGGAACGGCGAATTAAGCGACGTAAGCGTATGACTGACGCGGACGAGATAAAAGCAGGAATTGAAAAAGCCGAAGGAGATATTAAAGCCTTCAACCATAAAATAGCCTCTTTAGAAAAACAAAAAACCAAAAAAGAACAAGAATTAACAGCGTTTAAAAAGGCTCTTAAAGATGCTACTGAATTGAATGAAGATATTAATATCTCTAAGGAATTGACCCAGCGACAGGAACATATTACCGCTCAGTTGAACCTCTTTAAAAAATGGATTGAGCAAGGGGGGCACAGAAAAATTGAAGGCTTCAAAAAGCCTCAATATAATAGAGTTAATTATTTGATTAATACTGGAGTAGACTTTAACGACGCCCTCGCCCGTGTCGTCTCAGAAATTAACAAGTCCAACGCGTCCGCTCTAATGGAAGTCTCCGCCCCGTCCTCCGTATAATCTGTGCTTTAAGCACATTGTTATTATAGAATGTTATTAATTTACAAACAAAAAACCAAAAAGGGGGCAACCCCGCCACACTTTCAAAGAGATTTTATTTATTTCGCTTTTAATACTTTGTTCTTGAGCCTCGCGCTTTTTCGTATTGGCTGGCTTACCCCGTTATCATCAACCAACTTATAACCCGCGGGCTCGTTTGCCGTTGTCTCCGCGACGCTCTTTTTTGTCTCTGTTGTCTCTGTTGCCTCTTTCGTCTCTGTCTTTCCTTCCTTTTTTGCTTTGATAAATTCATTTACGATAATAGCACCTATACCGCTAATTTGCCTCAGTTTCGTATTCGTTATCTTGCCCCCGTGGTCGTTGTAAATTTTATTAAGTAATTCATTTTTATCCTCACGGCTCGCTTTCTTTCCTAAGGGCTTATATTTGCCGTCGTTGCCGTCGTCCTCTATGTCTTCACTCTCTGCCCCTTTGATATTTAAACATAAATCTATTTTCTTTCGTAATTCCTCTAGTTCGCTTTTAAGGCCTTCTTCCATCATCTCCCGTGGATCAGCAACATTTACCCATGAATACGAAAAACTCGTTAAAAGGTCGCCGTGCCCTAATACATTAGACACCCACGTATTATAGTTTGTTGTTCTCGGGTCTGCGAAATTCGTATATGAAAGGCTCGCGTATAATTTACGCAACATACTGCTCCTCTGTGTATAATCTGCTAGCCATGGAAAAACTTTTATTATTCGTTTGTTTAGTTCGTTGTTTTTGTCTTTCGCGAGTTGCCCGTCGTCGTTGATTATAACCGCCCCCTTTTTCTTAAAGTGGTTTCTTATTGCTTCAATTTTCTCCATTGTAAATTCAGGAGTAAATAAAATTACAGGCCTCTCTGTCCAGTTCTTTTTTTGCCCCTCTCGTTTCTTCGCTAAGTTGTTTATTCTCAACCATGAAGGTTTATCAGGTATTAATTCATATGTATTTTTCGCGAATATCTCAACTGGACGGGCACCCGTTGCTATCATTAAAGCAAGCAACTTTAAATATGGGTCATCGCTTAAAATCATCTCGTTCATTTTCGCCATTACCTCCCGTACATCAATCTGTATTTTTTGCTCGTTTTTTGCTTTGACATCCTTTTTATACCCCTCAACTATTTTAATTCGTTCATCTTCATTGATATTAAAATACTTATCTAATTTAGACATCTCATAAACCTTCTTGCTTTGATTTGGTTTTATTGCCCTTGTCCTTACTTCGCTCAGTCTTTGCCGTCTCGAAGTCGTGTTCGAGTAAATAATGGCGTATTTAGGATAAATAATTTTCATTGCTTTCAGTGCTTCGTCGTCTGTTATTGTTTTACTAAATAATAACAATATAGCATTATGAAAGGCCTTTGACGGCTTCGCATCACTCGTGAAAAATTCAGACACCACATTATATATTTTTTGCTCTGTGTCTGCTATGTTCAACTGCTTGATAAATTTTTTATCGTTCTCGTTCCACATTCTGCTTTATGGTTGCTTTGGTTGGCTTCGGTTATTACCCCCCGCCACTCACTTCGTTCGTGTCTGCCCCCCGTTGTTCTGCGGGTCGTATGTTATATAATAGACTTGTTTATATTTTTTCTTAACGTAAAAAAAATAAATATTTAATGATACTTTCCCCTTTTTGTGGGGTCTTGTGTTCTGATCATTTATGTAGAATAGACAGGTCTATATGGTATATCATAAAACAAGCCTGAGAAACATAAAAAAACGACATACGACATATCAAAAACAGACATTCAAATATATCAAAACATACAAAGACGTAAAACAAAATACGAAAAAATGAATACTAAGCCCCCTTTCGTCATTTTGACGACAAAAAACATATAAATGAAGTTTATATATATTTTATGATAGTAAAATATGTTTTTTGTCGTCAAAATGACGAAAGGGGGCTTAGTATTCATTTTTTCGTATTTTGTTTTACGTCTGTGTATGTTTTGATATATTTGAATGTCTGTTTTTGATATGTCGTATGTCGTTTTTTTATGTTTCTCAGGCTTGTTTTATGATATTCCATATAGACCTGTCTATTCTACATAAATGATCATATATGTAATGTTAATAATAATAATAATAATAATAATAATAATAATAATAATAATAATAATAATAATAATAATAATAATAATAATAATAATAATAATAATAATAATAATAATAATAATAATAATAATAATAATAATAATAATAATAATAATAATAATAATAATAGTGCTTCTCTGTCAATAGCTGATGCATTTCTGCACATGCGCCTCCATCGTCTCACCCGTGAGGGGAGTACGAAGAATTGACGATAAGCTCTAATGACACCCCCGCAAGGGCAGTTCCAACACTTCCAGACGGGCCGGTATGTTCAATGAAAATACTGGTCCAGACGGATCGGTATGTTCAATGAAAATACTGGTGGCACCGACGGGAATCGAACTGGCGACAGGGCCCAGATGGTAGAACTTGACCACTGGGCTATCACGGTGTCCAAATAATATAATAATAATAATAATAATAATAATAATAATAATAATAATAATAATAATAATAATAATAATAATAATAATAATAATAATAATAATAATAATAATAATAATAATATGTATGTATGTATCGTCTGCCAATTGCTGAGCCAAAAGGCCATGTGCATCCAGTCCTCCATTCCATAAGGAAAGTCTCCACACCAATCGGTGGAATAAAGGAAGTGACGGCATAGAACATTACTCTAGGAGCTTTATACCAATCAGCCCATGGAAAGGGACCGATGGCCTATGTACTCCCTAATAATAATAATAATAATAATAATAATAATAATAATAATAATAATAATAATAATAATAATAATAACTAGGGGCTGCGCCGACACCTGAAAGGATGGTTTGCGGTGCGACTTCGCGCACCCCCCCCCCCCCCAACCTTCGGGCTGGGTTCCCGGGGGGAGGGCTCCCCCCTTCCCCGTCGACAGGGTACGTTCAATTGCCGGAGGTACCAGCAGAACGCAAGTGTAAGCTCTGGTGGCACAAAACCTAAAATCTCTGGTTTTTGTGCCACCCGGCACCAAATTTTTTGGATCTCCTGAGAGAGCTCACCGAGAGGTTTCGGGTACACCAAATATCAGCCTCAAACTCCCTCTGGTGTGCGCAAACGGCGCCTGGTGGCGCAAAAACCTTAATTTCTGATTTTTACGTCACCCGGCGCCACAAATTTTATATTTTCGAAGAGAGTTCATCAATAAGTGTCAGATACCCCAAATATCAGCCGCTAAATCCCTGTGGTGTGCGCAAACGGTGCCTGGTGGCACAAAACCTCAATTTCTGGTTTGGGTGCCACCCGCGACCAAAACGGATACGTACAATTGCAGTGCTTGGATTCCTGGGGGAGTGCCACCCGGACCCCCCCCCCCCCCCCCCGCCCCGTCGACAGGGTACGTTGAATTGCAGGAGGTACCAGAAAGTACTCCCAAAAAACAAGGAATTTTAGCATTCAGGACACTTCCCCTAACGCAAATATTTGCGTGAATTCCGAAAAAACTATATCAGCATCAACATCGAGTATGGGGCTAGCCACCCTGTCAATATGAGCTCCCAAATCCTGGTTCACACAAAGCATGATTTATTCCGACGAGGGTGCAGAAAATAGGCAAAAAAAAAAAAAAAAAAAAAACAAGGAATTTTCGCATTTCAGACACTCCCCTAACGCAAATATAAGCGTGAATTCCAAAGCAATTATATCAGCATCAACATCGAGTCTGGGGCTAGCGACCCTGCAATTTTTACTCTTAGTTGACTCTACCAAATTGATAGTGATAGGATCAGACTTAGAGCTTCCGGAACCGTATAGCTTACGTAACTTACCCTGAGAGACATGACCTTGAGCAAGTTGCTCCATGACCTTTAGGAAGTCATCTAGGTTAGGTCTCTGACCAGGGAGTAAAGCTTGCCATGTGTTTTGATAGTACCTCTTGAAAGGTTGCATGTGCTTGAGCTTCCTCATAATCATATCTGTCTTCATGATCTCAGGAATCACGCCCATCAACTTCTCCTGCTTTTTCAAAAGGGTAGTGTAGTTAGCTAGCCAAGCACTTACCTCACTGGGGTCCTTTGGGTAAGAATGATAGACTGCTTCTTGGTCCTCTTCAAACCTCATGAGGTCAAGCCCCCATAATGTTTCTTGAGGGCCAAGAAGCAGGCTACCCCATTGGTTCCCCCCTGTCTCATAATAGCCATCAACTTCCTGTCATGAGCACAAGATTTTAGTTCGGTAGGTATGATGGTTGGCGGTTCAGCAGATGCATCTCTATCATCCTCTTTCTTGACCTTAGCTTCTACTTCTTCTTGTGCACCTGTTCCTTCTTCTTCCTCTCCTTCTTCTTTCTTTCCTCTAGGTGATTGAAAGGGTGCGTTGATAGGGGAGTCAGGAGGAACATAAACGGATAGTGGTTTAGCTAAGGTATGAGTCTGGAAACCCGGTATGAATGATAGGATTTCTGGGTGCGTGACACCTATTATAGATATAAAGGTGTATTCCCACAGCTCCCATTCTTTCCCAGGATCATACTTAGGTGTTTCAAGTCTCATTTTGACTAGTTCAGAGTTATGAGATGTCATATTAGGGTAGCAACGGCGTAAGGTAGGAAAAAACTCAACTACCAAAATTGCTCTCACAATTGCTAGTGAACCAGGATTGAGGGTTGTTTGTTCGTAATGCACGGTGCGATTAAAAATAGGTGGCAGCCTTCCGCACGTTCCACCCCAAGTGATTGCTGGCAGCCTTCCGCACGTCCAACAGTTCACTTGTTTTTGGTGACAGCCTACTGCACTTTCACCAGTTCGTTTGTTCTGTGGTAGCCTTCCACACGCCACAAAAAACGCTGAAAAAACTATTGGTGAATAAAGTCTATCAGACGCTACGTTCACGCTTCAAGGCTTCATAACCTGTTAGACTACCTTAATAATCCGGAGTCAAAGCTAAGTAGTTAATACTATCGTCTGCAGTTCAAGAGTCAAACTTTATTAGAAGAACGCGCCAAGACAAAGAGCGGGTACGAGTTAGGCCGGACACAAGTAATGGCTCTCAGTTACGACACGTATTACATATGCCGGGCCGTGATGACTGTCTAACCTAATTAATATATTCTGAATAGGTCTAACAAAATTATCATTGATAAGCAGCGGCTTAATATTATTTTTCAAAAAAAAGGAGTCTGAGATCTATTATAGTATTACCAAAGACATTCAAGTGGAGACATTTTTATTACAAGTATATATAAAAAATTTTTTTATTAAAAACTTGAATTTTTTTTAAGTTTGTTTTCAAAAAAAAGTTTTTTTATAAAAAAGATTATAAATTTGAATAAAAAGTTCAAACTTTAGAAAAAAGTTTAAGGCGCGGCTTTAAAAAAAGTTATTAATAAAAGCGTTCAGAATTTTTTTCAACTTTTTTTTTTATTTTTCTTTTAACAGTGTATTTTTTTTGTTTGTACATAATAATATTACAATACAATACATGTACAATATACAATATTGTATTGTACAATATTGTATTGTACATGTACATCATAGTACACATGATATTATTAAAATTTTATTTTCATACAATATTGTAATAACCGTATGATACAATACATAATTTACAACAGTATTCAACGGTACAATAACGATTGCAAATTTTGTATTGTACAGTATTATACTCAAATGATTATCATTTAATTTAAATGCACTAGTCGGCGCTGACACCACCGGTAGCATATATCTCTCTCTTTCCTCCCCCCCCCCCCCTCTCTCTCTCCATGCATCCATTCAAAACACTACTTAGTAACAACACCCACATTTGTCATGCATTTCGCTCCCCACCCCACCCCCCCCTCTCTCTCAGAGTCTAATCGTTCTGAACCACTTCCTGCATTACGGGAATGTCCAGGTCGTCGAGATGCTTTTGGGTATCCTTTTGCACGTTTTGGGGAATTTTGCGGCCCCAGACGTGAGTTGGATATCAAAGGATTTGATTTCACTCCACTCGTACACATCCCGCACTGCTTTCTTCTCCTTTCCAACACCACGTTCAAATTTCCAACGCTCGTTGGCACTGCGGCCTGTCTCACCCAGTCGCCTGGCTGGCCCATAAGTGCCCGTAAGGGTGTTAGCATCATATGTGTCATACGTAATCAATTTCACCATACCCTCACCATCCTCAAGCCAGAACTTTTCTATCCTACCTGAATTCCATGCCCTGACTGTTTTTTTTTCCTGAAAATACCGCTCTACCTCTTCCTTTCCTTCCGCCTCCACTACTGCGGCCCAAGTCCCCGTAATGGGTGGCCAACCTTCCAAGTCCGATCTATCGGCTCCCACACGACTAGGTGATCCGGATCCAGGCGCCGCCGCAAGCACTTCCTATTCCAAAAAAAAAAAAAAAAAAGAAAAAAAAAGAAAAGAAAAAAGTGAACAAGCTTGAACATTCAGAATCTGCTGAAAAAAAAAAAGAAAGAGAGAGAGAGAGAGAGAGAGAGAGAGAACCTTAACAAACTTCTGCTTCATGTATTTCTTCAGAAATGCCATTCGCTCTGGCTTCGACATCATGTGCTGGAAAAATGCCAATGGCCCCTCACATATCAAAAAGGAACACATATTAATATTACAGCGCTAGCTCGTGCACAGCACAGACATCTACACTCACACACAGAAAGGTGTTTACAGCATCCGATGGAATCGACATCGCAGTGGCCGCCACCTCGCCCTGCCCCTGACACATAAAAAAGCAACATAATATTACAGCTCGCGACTCATCGTTGCACAGCACAAACCTCTACACTCACACGGCAAGGGGTTTACCGTTTCCAAGGACATCGAGGTCGCAGTGGCCGCCACCTCGCCCTGCCCCTGACGCATCAAAAAGGAACATATTATTAAGATGATATTACAGCTCGTTGCCTAGCACAGACATCTACACTCACACACAGAAAGGGGCTTACCGCATCCGAGGACGTCGATATCGCAAGTGCCGGCACCTTGCCCTGCCCCTGACACATCAAAAAGGAACATATTATTACAGCTCGCGACTCATCGTTGCACAGCACAAACATCTACACTCACACACAGCAAGGGGCTTACCACTTCCGAGGACGTCGACATCGCAGTGGCCGCCACCTCGCCCTGCCCCTGACACATCAAAAAGAAACATATTATTACAGCTCGCGACTTAAAAGTTATCGTTGCACAGCACAAACCTCTACACTCACACACAGAAAGGGGTTTACCGCTTCCGAGGACGTTGACATCGCAGTGGCCGCCACCTCGCCCTGCCCCTGACACATCAAAAAGAAACATATTATTACAGCTCGAGACTTAAAAGTTATCGTTGCACAGCACAAACATCTACACTCACACACAGCAAGGGGTTTACCGCTTCCGAGGACGTCGACATCGCAGTGGCCGCCACCTGGCGCCCTGCCCCTGACACATCAAAAAGGAACATATTATTACAGCTCGCGACTCATCGTTGCACAGCACAAACATCTACACTCACACACAGCAAGGGGTTTACCGCTTCCGAGGACGTCGACATCGCAGTGGCCGCCACCTCGCCCTGCCCCTGACACATCAAAAAGGAACATATTATTACAGCTCGCGACTCATCGTTGCACAGCACAAACATCTACACTCACACACAGCAAGGGGTTTACCGCTTCCGAGGACGTCGACATCGCAGTGGCCGCCACCTCGCCCTGCCCCTGACACATAAAAAAGCAACATAATATTACAGCTCGCGACTCATCGTTGCACAGCACAAACATCTACACTCACACACAGAAAGGTGTTTACAGCATCCGATGGAATCGACATCGCAGTGGCCGCCACCTCGCCCTGCCCCTGACACATCAAAAAGGAACATATTATTACAGCTCGCGACTCATCGTTGCACAGCACAAACATCTACACTCACACACAGCAAGGGGTTTACCGCTTCCGAGGACGTCGACATCGCAGTGGCCGCCACCTCGCCCTGCCCCTGACACATCAAAAAGGAACATAATATTACACTTCGTTGCCTGGCACAGACATCTACACTCACAGACTGGCATACCAGTCTCTTCTTCATTGCTGGCACTTCCTTGCAGCTCCAAAGCACTGTCCAGCACTCCACTTGCATAGCTGCTGCTAGCTGCTGCTACTGCTGCTCCTGCTGCCTTCTTCTTTGCATGCTTCTCCCACCGACTCATATAGTCGGGTACGTTCTTGCCTGCCATGTGCAGCCTGCGAAGGTTGGCACGATGCACTTCTAGCTTATGCCCCTGGAGGTTCTCAAAACCACCTTTAAGGTCCTTCCTAACTGCCTCTAGCATTAGAGCACGTGGAAAGTCTTCCCAGTCTTCCCTACCGCTATAGTAAGGTATGTTGTTAGACTCATTTCCGTTTTTCGTTTTTTCAGACATCTGAAGTTACTTTTCCACTCCAGAAAGATTGTTGTTCCCTGTCTGTTGTGTATTTTTAACTGGCCGACACCCCCTCTGCAAATCCCCCTCTACGGGCACGTTGCCAGGGTCCTCCTTGCAGCAATAAACTGTTTGCATTTTCCTATTGGTTGTCCAGAGCAGGTAGATATCCTGCACCCACCAACACCCCTGCGCGCCACAAGCAACCCTGAACTTGTTTCTGGGCTTGCCTGTTAATGGGGTTTTGTGGTCCAAACCCCCGTAGTAAACCGTTCCTGTAGATGTCCTTCTGACCCGAAGGCTCACTCTTGTCTCCTCTGCAGAGCTCTACCCACTGTCCCACAATTCACGAAGTGGCACTGAAGCACTGTCGGAAGGACTTCCCTTCTGCTGTGTCACTCTTGGGTGTGACACAGACAGTGGATGCATTTCCTCTTGATCACTCTAGGTGATTTGTTGTGCTTCAACACGTACAAGGCTCATAACACTGACTTAAGAAGTTGAACAGTGACAGAATAAGAGGTATTAGAAGCAGGTTTAACGTAGCGGCGGACCGTCGCCCAGGCCGCGTCACCGGTCGACTATCTAACCAGCTCCACACGTTCTTTAATAGGTTATTATTCAATCAATACAGACAAAAGCCCCACTAACCACTAAGTCATAAAATAAAATATATCCATACAGTGCATATTGGCATTGATGCCACCAATGCCACCCACACTAGTAAATATCCCTTTTCCCCATACTACTATAACTCTATATATATTAAGTAACGTATATACATGTTGTATTAATCCCATCACTTAATTCACTTCCTAAGGGCACAAGGCTTGGTGTTGATAGGCGGGTCGGGGCTGGCTGAAGCGGGATGTTTTTTAGGACTCAGGGCTGCCTAGGGTGTCACACGCAGGACAAGTGCTGCGTTGTGAGGGGGGGGGGGGGGGTGATAATGTATTAATAATTAATAGCATGTCTGTATCGCAAACTTAGTATTTAAGGTCCTTGAAAGTTAGGTGATGATGGATCGGAGTGCATAATCAATTTATTAGAAGTTTTAGGCCGACCGCGGGCCCCGGCCCGGGCTCGTCGGGGGTGGGTAGTTGATATATTACTACGGTAGAGATCATGATTTCAAGTTAGCAGTATTTGGAAGGCTGATCAGAGGCACGGGCTGGCTCAGGGCAAGGCTAAGGTTACAGGCAGTATTTTCCGAAAGGTTAAGCGTTGAAGTTTATCATTTTGTTTCCACGTGCACTGAACTGGCTTCGGACTTTTAAATTTAATTCACTACTAATTGAAAAACCGTGGTATGCGAGATACTTATGTACAGTGAATAGTGAGCTACTTCAACTGCTTCGCTCCAAGATAAAATTTGCGCTGAGCTCTGCACGTCTTTGCTCGTCTATCTATCTATCTATCTATCTATCTACCTATCTATCTATCTATCTATCTATCAGTCTATCTATCTATCCTGCTGCCCAGTCACCAACTGGTGGCGGGATGGAATGGATGCCTATGTGCTCCGATATGCAGCGCTGATAGACCTATCTATCTATCTACCTACCTACCTACCTATCTATCTATCTATCTATCTATCTATCTATCTATCTATCTATCTATCTATCTATCTATCTATTTTTTCTTTCCGTCTGTGTATTTATCTCTATACACATATCCGCCTTCCTATACATCTATACATCTTACTGCAGCGAGGTCTCTGCGCCAGATGCGAGCTCCTGCCTCAAATCTGAGAGAATCTTTGTTTGCTGAGCCAGCTCTTGCTTCTTGAGAACAAGTGCTTCCTGCTTGCGGTGCAGTGCCGTGAGGACTCCTTCGCCATCTGAAAATGCACACATGCAAACGAATGTAGCCAAAAATTCTCCACAAATCTGCTGCGATTCGCCACAAGAGAGTATGCGAGTCTGTAAGGATTGCGACGAAATGCTTCTTGACTTTTCAAGAGGCTTTGTTATGAACCGGTGCCGATGTTAGGCACCATTGCTCGAGTAGTGGCTAGTTTGACAGCTCAGTCATGAGTTCGAAAGCTCAGTCATGAGTTCGAAAGCTCTCTTCTTGAGCTTTCTAAGATTATTATTAACATGCCCCGTTTTAGAAACTGGAGAACCCTTAAGGTGAGACTTTGAGAATGAGGATTTCCCTGGTGCATGTGATACAGGAAAAATTTCCTTCAAAGGGTTTAGATATCACAATGCAGAAAATTGCTACTTTTGCAAAGATATTCTGATTAGGTCTGCTAAGTAAATATTACCTAAACGTGAAACTGCTAAGAACGCACAAAAAAGGAAGAAGAAGAAGAAGAAGAAGAAGAAGAAGAAGAAGAAGAAGACGGCATCCACAAAGAAAAACAAAAGCCATAACAATCCATCAATACCGTACTGTGCAATACATTGAAACTAATTTTTCTATAACCGTGGCGACAGAACAAACAATGTCATACCTTTCGGCTCTTCATCACCGGAAAGAAGTCGTTGCCATTGGATGAGCAAGTTAAAACTGCGCGTGAGAAGGCCTTTTCCGATGACTGCGAACGTGGCCACCAAAGACACCAGGCGCGTGGTGGTCAAGCCATCGGTGACGGTGATAGCGATTTGGATGCACAACTGCGCACACAGCGTGAGAACCTCTTAGCATTCTTGACTATGTGCAATTCATATCCCAAAACCTTGCTGCATCAACTTACACGACCTAGGGCAAATCTTCCAATAAGTTGGTGGTGAGGCCAGCCACGCGTAGGAAGGCGGCCGACTCGCTCTGCAAGGGCGCCGACAGCGCCTGGAGCCCGCCAACCTTGCAATTAAGGGCCTCCAGCACCTCTGCGTTAGTCAAACTCCACAGAACAATCACGGCCTACGCAACAGAGATACCGTACACACAGGGAAGCATGTACCATGTATAATATGTATAAGCGTGACATTATGCATCAAACCACATGATAGATACATCATTATCATATGATAGAACATATACGTATTACCAATATATACTTATATTATGATCATTGATTACCATGGATAAACTTAAACCAGAAAGATAACCATAAATGACAATCATATGTTGGATATCATACACATTATATATAAACAAATTAAACACCAAGCTCAGGCAAATTCCTACATTAGACGTCACGTGCGCATTCACAACAATAGCTGTACAGGACGTACGAAGACTGCTTCCAAAACGAAGGGCAAAGGAGGTAAAGGGAGAGCCAGCGCGCGCGCGCGCGTGTGTGTGTGTGTGGGGGGGGGGGGGGTAGGTGGGAAGGGGAGGCGGGGGGGGAAAAGAGGAGAGGAAGGCGAAAGCGCAGTGGTTGACCGCTGGCGTGGTATGATTTTCCAACCAGGCCGAGAACTCGGCGTTGCTTCTGGTCTCGCAGCGCAGCAGCGACGCCACCACTCCCAATACCACCAGCATAGACAGGCACAAAGAGGCCAGCGACGCCCACGCCATCGCCACCCAGCCCTGCGATGCCACCAGGTCCGCCAGGAACAGCACGTCAGACCAAACGTCGAACAACGCCAGCGTGGGCGTGGCCAGGGCCACATAGTCGGCGCCCTCCTTGTCCCGTGTGCATTTCATGGCTGCTGCAAAGAGCGCGGTCAGCACCAGCAGTCCCGCGCAGACTGCCGCCAGCACAAGTGCCTCGAAGTCGAACGTCACCGGGGCTGGCTTGCACACGGCCGCGCCCTGCAAGGACACGAAGCCTTCCGCACAGGCCAGGCAGCTGCTGGCGGCCACAGCGTCCAGCGACCCACCCGGCTGGAAGGTGCCGGGGGGACATGGCTCCGGCACCGCAGCCTGCACCGGCAGCGCGCAAAAGTGCCCCTCTGGGCAGACGCTGCAAGCGGTGCGCCCCGGCTGAGCCGCAAATTGGCCTGCTGCACAGAGCGTGCACGCCGTTTGGGCCGACTGGTTCGAGAAGAAGCCTGTCGGGCAGGGCGAGCAGCTGCCGGAAGCGGCGTTGAAGAACGACCCGGGCAAGCACGCGGCACAGGTCGGGGAGGGCCCGCCAGAGAAGTTGGCGTGGCCTGGTGCGCAGTCCCCGGCCTCGCAGCGGCTGGCGGAGCACGCCGTGCACCGCAGCACGCTAGGATGGCTGAAGAGTTCGTCGCACCGCCCGACGCAGCGCGGGCTCCGACCGGCCACGAAGTCAAAGTAGGTGGGAGCGCAGATTCTGAACACACAAGCAGACAAAGACACAAACAGATCTTTCCAAGGCTGTGGCGCTGACAGAAAAAGGGCGAGATGCTATTAGCCTTCAACTGATGAGCTTAGCGAGATGATGCTGAATACTGCAAGCAAACATTCAAGGAAGCGCAGTACCCCACCAAGCAGCCCTCTTCATTGCAGGCGGTGCAGTTGGCAACAGAGCCGTCGAACGCGTACGTGGCACAAGGGGAGCAGAAGAGATTAGCGCCCGGAACGAAGCTGTGAAAGCCGGCCCGGCAAACGCCCGTCTTGCAGGTGCTCGCGTCGCACGAGGTGCAAGCCTCCACCGACTCACTGCGAGGAAAGCGCGAGCTGCAATCGTGACATATCGTGCCATCTGCAACTGAGGGGTCCAATACGTAGCCGGGTTTGCAGATGGCAGCTGTGCAGGTATTATTCGTGCACTTGTAGCAACTTCCGCTGATGTCGACCGCGTCCGAACAGGCTGTAATGGCGGCAAAAGCAGTACCAGTGCTGTAGATGGTGTCCACGTTTGTCAGCTGGTCTGCCACCAAGGAGGAATCGCCACCATCCCCGCTGCTTCCCCATGTCACTACGGTGCATCTGTCTTCTTGGCGGCGAAAGCAGAACCAGTGCTGTAGATTTTGTCCACGTTCGTCAGCTGGTCTGCCACCAAGGAGGAATCGCCACCATACCCGCTTTCTCCCCATGTGACCACGGTG